>JAOWBB010013480.1:1529-57608 GCA_028565995.1 Ricinus marginatus
TTCAATTTTACTTCAAATAATACTTTAATTTTTTATAATTAAAAAATTTCTTAAAAAAAAAAAAATAAAATTTTTATAAATTTTAAAATTTATAATTGTAAAGATAGAAAAAAAAAATTTAAATTACTTAAATAATTCCGAATATATATTACATATTTTACATTTTTGTAAAATTATACGGAAGTTATCATTCGTATATAATATACGGATATTAACGTGACGTAAAATATTATGGGCTATATATATAATGTCATTTTAATCTAAAAGCTAAACGAAAAAAAAAGTTTGTATGCTTTATAAAAATTTTTAATGAATATTGACAGCTTAAAATTCAAAACATGATACTAAGGGATTATTTTTTTTTATTAATAATAAAAATATTCACGACTAACAAAATTAAGTCAAATTAAAGTCAAAAGAAGATTTCAAAAAAAATTCAGAAAAATATAAATAATCAGAATGAATAATTATAATTACAAACACTTACATCTGAAGTACAATTGGTCAACTCACCCGATGCGATATGTATAAATATTTCTTTATATATTATACATAATACATTTATACACATTTTAGAACTAATGATTCTTAGCAGACTATACCAGTATAGTATTTTGGTAGTAACTCAAAACGTAATAGAATCTAAACATTAACTGTCTCTAATGATCACTGAAACAATTTTAAATAAATCTAACGATAGATCTTTATAATTATTTTAAATTACAATTCAAAATTAATTATATCTGAATATGCGAATCAGCTTTTGACGTTTAGTTTGGGAAATGAAATTTAGTAAATAATATCTGGTATTAATATGTTAGTAAGGACTACTGCCGGTGTAGTATCAGTGACTTCTGCAGAGATCCTCGGGGCAGCAACCAAAATGAAGTTAGCTTTGAGTCTAAATTACGGAAAGAGCTCATCTCGTATCGAAGTTGGTTGACAAATGAAAGTAGAATCTGGCAGAAAAAAGTTGTGCTTCGTGGGATGTTCGTGCAGGGACCTTCGTGGATCTGCCTTACAGGCTTCGAACCGAATAATAATCCAGGAACTATTATAAATAATTACCTCAAGTTGATCTACTGAACTGTTATGAAATCCCATAAAACTAAAGTAGTTTTGACTCCTTGAATGTCCTTCTTATTCCTTACTGGCAGCGATTAACTGTTCATTTATTTTTTGTGATAGAATTTGTTTTCCAGAATGGTTGTACACGCCTCTTCGTTCGATGGTGACTTATGACATTAGAACACTGCTCCTATGTCAAACTATCAAGAATAAGACATTAGTCTAAACACTCGCATAAAGACCTATTAAGTCGGAATTTTTCGCTCGTAATGAATTATTACATTCATTCCTTGAAACAGAAACCATTTCTGTATTTGAAAAAAGGAACCTTTTTATAGTGAATCAGTCCCCAATCTTTCCTATTATTTCATCTTAAAACTTCAAAAATTTTTCCGGTAAAATCAAAGTAAACATGATAAATATTTAAGAAATAATTGGCATGAAATGTTTTCATTATTACATAAATAATTTGTACATATTATAATATATAGATAACAAAAAAACTTGTTGCCCTTCAGAAAACAAAATAACCGAACTAAAGAACTAGTTATTTATTTTATATCGCTATTGTTAAGGCAATTTCACTCGAGTGTCACTTAATATTGTGGATTATCTCAAGATAGTTTATTTGAATTCACTTTAAAAAATAATTTTATGCAGAATTTTCATAATTCTACTTACAATTTCAGTATGAATTATTTATTTGTTTAAGGAAATTCAAATAACTAATGCTTATATCAGGGTTTCCTACGACAAATAAGTAGATTTCACAAGAAGTCAATATTTTTTCATCACAATTCATATAAAAAAAAACATCGGGGCAACTAATTTATCGCAAATGACCTATTGAACTAAAACATTCACGTTGTAGTTGCGCCTGAGAACCAGCTAATTTATTAACATGCACAATACTTAGTTGATATGATAAATTCAGAATAAATGTCTAAGTTTCTAATAATTATCCTAAATATGGCAGGTCCAACTTCGAATTCATTCTTGCTTTCTTGCCTCGTCCATTTTGCTGAAGATTCTCTTGTTCTAATCTGTAAAACATTGTTTAAGCCAAGGCTTTCCTCTCCCATTGACCGATATCCAACGCTAATTCTTCCATTTTCAGCCTTGTATTAATTTCAGTTAAAGGGAGTTACTCATTTTCCTTTACAGCGAATTAAGATCGGTTTTTCTTTCGTGCCGATCATTCATCAAATTTTCCTTAATCAAATAACGAGGTTAATGCCACGTACTTAAAGAATAATTGATGTAGATTCGTCTGCAGTTGCTTGGTATAATGATTGAAGCCGTATAAAATCAAATATAAATCTGTTTGGAAACATTAAATTACATCCTTTACTATTTATCCTACGTATATCACAGCATTTCATTTATTTTATAGATCAATCAATTCTTTTCATACGCCCTTTTTTTTCAAGGTGTCACAATTTAACACATAAAGATTGATTTACAAAAACAGTATCCTAAAACTTTATCATATTAAAATATCATAATTTTTGAATTAAAAATATAAAAATAATATTTTACTAACTGAAACTAGATCTTTACAAATATTTATGTGCAATTAAATTGTTTTTCAAAATCTAAAGTTTTATATCTTTTACCATTTATAAAAAGTTTGCTTAAAAGATATATTGAAATTTATTAACTTATTTTCACCTTAATTAAATACAGTTAAAATAATGTATCTTCATTTTCAATTAGAGATTTTGACAGAGCATTTGTTTTGTTCTTTTTTGTTTTCACAGGTTTTCATGGGGTTCTTGTATATGAAAGAGTACATTTTTAATAATCTCCCTTTCTGTTACAAAAGTTTTTTACCAAAACATATTCGTGATATTTAAAATTTTGTCTAACTCATAATAAACAAATCAGTCTCCTCATTAACCTAATTTTACATTTATATTCTATTTAAAATATTTAACTTTAGTTATTTGATATAAATTTAAATATTTTTAATAGAAATGAAGTGCTCACGAATAAAGTTCAGAGACAAGATTGTGCAATATTTAAAAATAAGTTTATCTTGATTCAGTATTTTGATGTATCGATTAAGCAATGATTAGATTGCTGGATGTAAATGGTAGTAAAATCCAGGATCGCTCTATATAATTATAGGCATTCAAAGATGGTACAACTGAAAGCGTTAGGAGCAATCTGAAAATCCAAATAAATAAATGTAAAAAAAATTAATGTGATCTTTAACAGTATGCTTAAATATCTAAGAATATATTGTGCATCTGATTTGAAATAGATTGTAAAATTTAAAAAATGACGAAGGAAAAACTGGAAACAGATTGGTAAAACGCTTTTCTTTAGATTCACAATAAATTGATTTTTTAGACTCAAAATATAATTCTTTACAGCAGGGCCAGTTTTCCAAAATGCAATTATGCATTTCGAGCGCAGTTTAATAGCTATAACTATACATTTTTCCTTTATTTCGCAGCTCATTTCATTCATACTCAGCACGCCTCATTGTATTCGAAAAAATTTTATAACTTTTATTCTAATACATGAAATATCAATTTAATCTGGAGTGTAAATTCAATCATAAATGATTATGTATCTCGCTACTGCTCGAATTCCCGCTTCGCACGACAAAGAAATTTTCGTTGTTCCATTTTACCGGATCTCCACTTTACACTGTAGCAATTTACCACTTCTTCTTGCCTTGAACTATACCTTTTAATAAGCAGCAACAGCGATGGGTTCATTGAAAAGGAAGAATAATTACGTTTAGCAATGTTTAATGGCAGTAATAAAAGTTGCTTTTAAAAAAGTTTTTTAAAGACACCAAAATTTCTTTTGGATTGTGAAATAATCATGGGATAAATCTCGCAAAATGAAATAATGTAATTTCTTTTTCCAGAAACACACACTTTGTGATATCATAGGTTTTAGTTGCAGCAATCAAATAGGTAGATCATTCACGTTGGAAAAATATGATAAAACCAATAATTAATTCGGTAAAAGGTATTTTTTGTAAAAGAAAAAATTACAATAACTAAATTAACCCAATTAATTGTATTACTTTACATGGGAATGACGAAATGAAAAGGAATGGATGGAAAACGCAGGTATGGAAATAGGATCTTAGACTAATACAATCATGAGGCTTCAATGCAGCAGGCACCTTGAGATCGTTTAAATATGAGATGAGAATTGAAGTCCGTCTGGCGAAACCAATTATAGCCGTAGAGTGAATGGGTATAGCTTAAAGTTTCAGGCCTCTCAAAATGTAATTCAATGCTATCGACCAAGCGATTGCGAAAGCTGATATGAGGAGTGCTTGAGTTTCATAGTAAATGCGTAGTTATATGTGCGAGTCTTCATAGCTGGATAGTGGATGAATATAGCGGATATTAGGTGGATCAAACATACAGGAAAATTCCTATCAAGAACCTTAGTCAAGCTTAGCTTCATTTAAAGAAAAATTCTCGGTGTAGTCGGTTAAGTTGAATTGAATTCTTCCTTGCAATTATATTCGACTTAAAATTAAATCAGAAGTGACGCTTTTTTCATTTTGTAAATAAATATACCCAAAAATTTATGAAATTTTTCGAATTACTTTAGTTGCAAAAATTTATGCTTCGTGAATCTCCTTGAGCACATTTTAATAAAAATATAGGATTATAAAATCTTAATAAAAAAAATCAAACAATACTAAAATTATTTAATGCTAAATAGCAGTACAACTTAATATTTTTGATAGTAATATGCATGAAAAAAATCACGATATGATCAAAAAAGTATGTAAAGATCAAAAAACTTCATCTTCTTAATGTATGGGATTCCTTTGTAAAAATGAATTTGAATCTTTTCACTTTTTTGAAAGTCGAACAAATTAACTTATTTAAAAAATAATAAATACACGTCCACAAATTGAATCTCAAAACGAAATATAAAAAAATTAATCTTTATGCAGATGATAGTGTTACATGGACTGAGACACGTTACATGGCAGTAAGATATTGAATCAACAAAATTTCAAGCAAAGGATTATATATTTAAATGTCTAATATATTAAGTGAGCGTTAAATTTGAATTCGATTTTCAATCAGTTAAAGTTTGAAAGAAGAATTCTTGATGGGAAAGAAATAAAGTTGAGAAAAAAGACATGTCTGGATGGTGCTAATTTTTTTACTGAACAGATAAACATAATTTTTTTACTTTGGTCGTACATGTGTAAAATAACAAAAATCATAAACGAAAAAACTGCTAAATAAATTTTTTTCTATACCGGTTAATTATGGATTACAGGAAAATCGAAAAACAGACTATTCGGACAGTAATCATGAACCATGGAGTTATCATAAGTCACAAAATTATTTCTGATTCAACTTCATAGCGGGTTTATTAAATATAATTTCGCGATTTTAATTTTTTTTATCTTTAAATGCAAAGTAACCTTTAAAAATTGGCTCCGGCATGATTTTGTATTGAGGAGATCCCCTGGATCAACCCAAGGCAACCAAATTATCTTAAGCATTTCTTGAGGCCAAAAACGTTTTCTTCTAGATTCATTAAAAAAAGAAACTGCTTTAATTCGTATCCTTTAATTAAAGATATTATATAACATTTCTCGTTTATTTTTTTTTGAGAGAAGAAATAACCAACTTCTTAAACCTGTAACAATTAATTTGCAGCGAACAAAAGGCAATTAATAACCTTATTCTTTGGCTTACTATCATTATTAATGCTATTGCATAAAGCATGGTATTGTAAACCTGCAGATAAAATGAGTTTTAAACCGGAAATTCCTGCCGAAAGATGACTGTGAAATGCAGCAATAACCTAAGAAAATTTTACAACAAATCGGTTAACAATCGTTTATATTTACTATTACAAGTTTAAATTATTTACTTTCCCTCATATTTTGAAATTTGTTACATTTTCAGTACATAAATATATATTATGCTAAATATGGGAACTCAATTGTAATGCACTTTGGAGAAATAAGTATATCATGGCATGACCTAATGTAAATATGCTCAAGTTCAACTATCTATGTATTATCAAAAGTTATTTGGCAATTAAGCTTAATTAAATGATAGCTATGTATATAATTGATAATAAGATTAATTAAATTGTCGCTTTACACTTATAAAATTAATAATATTATATGAGTTGGAATAAAAAAATACCCTTATTGAAATTTAAATAAAAAATATATTTAAAAAATCAAAAAGCTATATATATTAATAATGATGAATAGTAACATATTAAATTTTTTCCATTATTAAGAAAAAAATTTTATATATTTAATATTTTTTACAAATATATTTAAGTTACACTTATAATATCATTTATGTGCTATCTGCCTTTTACTCGAAAAATAGCAAATTAATCAATAATTTTCATACAATCTTTCAAAATTAAATATCCAAACTTGAAGCTGTTTGAAAGGGAATTTCTTTTTTATGTACTCGATTATTAACCACAATACATTTCGAGCCAGGATCTTAATCATATGATAAAAAGAGTGTACCACCATTACCTTAATCGTTAATTAGCTGTTATAACAGCGAAAAAGCATACACCATTGGGATTCATAAACATGGACGGCTCGTTAGTACGGAAAAAGACTCGATTATCGTAATAAATTATAAAATTAAAAGTACCACTGGATCTTTTGAATAAGAAAAAAACGAAAGATCTTTTAATGAAGAATTCTTAAAAAAGATCTAATAATCAGGTCCTTTGTATTAAAAAGGACGAGAGGGCGTTTGCACGAATTTAAAGGAACCCGAAATTTACCTTATTACGAAGAGCTTGAAAACGATTTATGTTCTGGTTTTGCTCATTTCTCACAATTGTAATTGAACTAAAAAAAATAGTTCTTTTTTCCTTTGATATGTAATGCCTTGTGAACCTTGTCAAATGTCCGATAAATTTATGAACGTTGTTTAAAAAAATCAACCAAAAACCATTTTAATTTACCAAAAGTGCCAGTCACCCTATTGAGAATTGTTCTTTGGTTATAAGTAAATGGGCATTGCGAAAGCATATATGATGAACGAAAATTGGTGACCTTATATTAAATTTATTTAACAGTGATTTTTTTTTATGAAAAAAACAATAAAGACCAATTAAAATAAACTGTCTACCTAAATTTTACGGTAAAATCTCGTTTCTTAGCAATTTTGCATAAGGCGTACCTGGTTATTTCTTTTACAAACTGTTGTATATTTAAAATCAAGGCTGATGAGTTGCAAAAAGAAAATAAAAGTGAATGAAAAAGCATATAAGAGTGCATCAACAATTTGGGAAAGTGACTCGTCCTGATTAAATTTTTATTATAACTATCAAATTTTATAAACATCTTCATTTTAACGACGTTCTCCGTTTAACATTTTTAATTATATTTACTAATATACATTTATCGAATGATTCGAGAGGCAGCAAATGACGTTAAACCTACATCCGAATGATAAGTTCGCGCAATCAATAAAGTTTGTCTCCATAAGGAAATAGCCGCTGAATGCATTAAAATTTCACGAAATACCAATGGGTAACACTCCTAGTCTAACTGTTGATTCCTAAGACAAAACAGGCATCGCCGTTGTTGATTCTAACTTGCAGAGGAAAAAGGTAAGACAAAAAGAAAAACTTCACACTGTCGCAAGAAATGGGTTCAAATGTCAAGTGATTGAGCAAATTTCTGGGTTGGATTTGCTCTCAGACTCATCCATCGCAGGTGAATGTTGTTGAATGATTAATCTTATTCGCAAATACGTAAGAGCAACTTTTGGCCGGTCCTGAATCAAATGATTTACAAATTGGGTGAATAAATTCGACAAGAACCATTACACTTGCACCACAACACACTCGGAGCATCGCAACGTGAAAAATATCTTAATAAATCGCTTCTTTAGACCGCTGTCTTCAAGCTCCTTCGCTATCGTGACCCCTTAATTAGCACTTCTGCTCCATGTCTTAAACATGATTTCTTTCCTTTATGTTTGAACACACCTCAAGTTCTCATTTGGCAATGTAAACTAGTGGAAATTATAAAATCTTCGAACTGTTAAAAACAATTTTTCTTCCGAACACAAAATATTCTAACTTCGATAATATCAAGACTAATGGCCTAACATTTCCAATTCACTCTTCGATATTTTAAGAATCCGAATTAATTACTTTGCACTATATTATTCATTAGTATGAGTGATTTTACCGATTGTATTAAATATTTTATTTTTAGTGAAACAACTATAAATAACAAGAATCTCCATTTGGCAAGTTCATATATATATATATATATATTTTAAAGATATATTCATGTTAGAAACTGCTGGCTAAATGAAATATGATATTCATATTCAAGCTTACATTAATCAAGATGAACTACATTCAACAGTAATTTTTGCAATGAACGGGTAATAAATTTAAAATCTAAATCCTTATTTAAACATAAATTTATATTAAAAAGCAAAAATTATTCATGATCGTACTCTTGTAAATTCTGACGACAAATTTTTTTATTTTATTATAAAATAGAGTCTATGTAATCGTTCATCCTAATATATTAAGAAATTGGTGTAAACAATAATATTTAAATGTGGTCTATTGTTAAAGAGAAAATAAATTTTTTATTCTTTTATTATGGAAAGTGGACGTAAAGTTTAACAGTTATTTTTCATAATCAAACCAAGATTAATTTGTGTTAATTATAAATTCATTAGTGCTTACTTAAGGGTAGCTTACTAGGTGCAATCAATCAATGTTTTCCAACGATTAAATTTTTATTAGCTTTCTATTCTGAATATAGATTACCATTAGATTTTTTTCATTTCACTCAACATTTAGAAATGACTATTAGGCATAGATGCAGTTCTCAGGCTTTGTCATAAACGTATAACAAAATATATTACCCATATTTTAACGTAAACAAAAATGATTTTATAACTCACCTAAGAAAGAATTTTGAAAATCCTACAGAAATTTGAAAATTTTAAAACATAACTATAAACGCTTTCGTTTTATTTATATCATAAAAGTAAATTTTCATTATAAGTCTCGATTTTTGTTTTTTTCCATAAAATCAGTTGACCATATAGTTATAAATCAATATTTCTCACAGCTGTCATAAAACATTTTTATCAAAATAGAGAGGTGCGATAGCATTTAACAATGTCTGATTGCCTGTAAAATTAATAAAAAGTAATATCATCAGATCTGTCTTTATTCAGAATTATTTAATAGTTAATAATAATACAGATAAATGTGTAATAAATGAAAATTAAAAAAACTATTCGGTACTTGAAAAATATTTCAGAGTGCTGGCCAGAATTGACATCCGTTGGTAAAAGGAGAAGCAAAATTTTAAATTCTAAGTCAATAAATTTTAATCAAATGGTGGCACATGTTATTCAGGTCTGCTGAACCTTTCAGATCGGTCGCGCACTCGTTGGCATAATTGATTATTTTACATATTTTAAGTCTATAATACATCAGTCAAGCCGTCGCGTTAAATAATAAGAAAATAAACTAATAAAGTTTAAGTTAAGCGCAAGTTCTGCTTCATTCCCTAAAGTATTAGATAAAAGGAGAGGTCCAGTGAATAAAAAAAAAAATCCCTTAAACTGTCCAAATATATAATTATATTATTATAACGTATCTACGTAATGAAAACTTATTTTTTGACATTTTAGATATATTGATACTTGAAGAAAATATTTAAATTATTAAAGAAAGCTAGTGTTTTTCTATTATTTTTCTAAATATCCATCTTATTTCTCAAGGATCACATACAACTACCAAATTCTCTGAAATATGAAAAATAAATATATTTTATACAAATTTACAAATCTTGTGCAATTTATTATATTCTGATATAGTGATAAATATAGAGAAAATTCTCCTTTATTCGCGTATATCAACGTTCACGGCAATATTTCGAATATGCTGCTTCATTTGAAATTATGAAATAAATTTTATCATTATCTGTGGATTCGAATGTTGGCAGAATCTTCTAACAATTTTGAAAATAAAAAACTATCATAAAACCAAAAAAGAATTTTATCCGAGCATTAAAAGTGCCTAATTCTCAACAGATAAGTTCACTACTCCCATGAACCGCCTTTTACTGCGGATATTTATTGCTGAATCCTTTCCAACAGCTCGCTCTGTTTTTGTACGTATCCTGCAGTGCCTCATGATCTGGTTTTCGCTTTCTTCAATTTGCCCTCGAAAAAAATTAAATTGCAAAAAAAGCTTTTTTAACCTTTTGCCCAATATTATGAAAAAAATTTTACCGCCTCAAGACTAATTTTTTAAACTCTATTTAAATTATGCCCTACCCAATTAAAATTGGTTTAATATGGTAGCAATTTGCCGATAAATATGTTTTACATTTTTAACGTTTAATTAAAATATAATGCTAATTGATGTGGGCAATCATAGCAGGGACACCATCGATTTCGAAAGAGATTTCTGAATTTTTTTATAATAAGCAGAATGACACATTTTCGTTTTAGGTACCTTTAAAATAATGAATATAAACAAATTATTAATTGACCATTGACAAATGTTGCTTATTTCTTCATTTTGTTTCTTTACCACACTCAAAAGACAGCATTTAAAATAATTAATAATGGACCTGAAGCCGGGAGACCATTTTATTTAAAGTTAAAATTTTTACTAATGCGCATGTATGCAAATCTGATTCAGAAGCCGAATTCAAATATGTTGTAATATAAGTTTGCACTGCTTATTATATGACATCACCAATTTAAAGCTAATAAGTCATTAAATTATATATTTACGTTGCAACTTTTGCAAATACGGGATAAAGTTCTCGGTGGTAAGAAAACTTGTTGATTTTACGTACGACATACTAAGTAAGTTATACGATAAATATGCGAAATATTGTATGATGCAGTACGAAGAAGTTAATTATCATAGAGTATGAAATTTTAACTTAATTTTTTTTTGGATTCTTTAATGAAATTAAAAATTAATTTTATTTCACGCAAAAAAAAGTACATAATGATTGCTCATTTTCCTGCAACAAAAACTTTACATGTTTTATAACTTTAATTTTTATCCACTCACCATTAAATTTAATTTGCTGGAAAATTAAATGAAAAATTACTTTTCCTTTCCTTAAACGCGACACTTTAGAGCAAGGTACAAGGATGCCGAAAGAAGAAAACCCTGAAAGCATTTGTGTAATACTCGGAACATCAATCAACCAAATCAATAATTAGCAATTACCAACCAATTAGGCGTTTAATGGAAATCGTTCAGAAGGCATCATGCAATATCGCAAACTGCCTTTTTAACATATTTCACACCCCAATGATATTTTAAAACATACATAAATCACATACTTTTTTTTTAAGTATAATGTGTCTGCGACCAACAATTTTGATTTGAAACGCCCTAAGTCTGAGTTGAAAATTTTTGCCTGCCGATGAGAGGAAGTAGAAAATATCGAGATAGAAATTCAAGTGCTTCAAATATTTAAGCACAAGCTACTCTTGAAAACAAAAATCAGCCTTTATAAGATTCACTCAAGAAAATTAATAGTTGATTGTAATTAATTTTGCTAAATTGAGTTTAAGCTCTTGACTGAAAATGCCTGAAAAAGTAATATTTTAAAATGTTAAATCTCCACATGTGGTCATTATTAAATACTTAATAAGATTTCTCGGCAAAAGTTGTAGCAAATTCCGCGTTAATAAACCTTCAATCCATTTTAATGAATATAAGAACGAAAATTATCTTTTAACATTTGTGGCAAGCTCCTAAAAAAACATCAGGCTTGAAATTTTAACTTACATATAAAGAGATGCACAAAAAAATCCTCGAAACGCACGACATCGAACTCGGGAGCAAAACGGGAAGGGCCAAATTACAGGAACTCAAACATTTCAAACCTTTTTCCTGAAGGAAAAAAACTCGAAAAATTAAAGGCCCAGGTTTCCTTTTGCTTGCGCGGTTAAATTTTCCGTTCCGCAAGGAAAACTCATTCCAGCTATGAAACTGGAGGCTGCAGGCAGGTGCTGTCGTTACACGTCACTGCCCTAAGAGAATTTGAACTTGGCACAGTTTGCAACATTCACACTCAGTTCAGGCATTAACACCTGGGATAGGGAAATGAGAAAGTCAAACGTTAACGGGGCAATCCTTCCTTGCTGCAGCGTTGTCATTTTCCGCAGCGCAATTTACTCTCTCGAGCGACAGAAACTCCTCACCGTGCAACTTTAGCGTATCAGTATTTTGGTGTTGCAAAAATGATGTGACTCCTGATCTCCTTGCTCGTCTCTGCCGTCAATAAATAAAAATATGCAGGACGATCTGGACATGTTATTAAAATAAATATCCACTCTCACCGTGATCTTATCCGTGTCGTACCAGGATTATAAACCGATATCGAGGTCAGGCAAGATTTAATGGAAGTTCTTTTAGCGAATACCCGATTTCAATTAGGTGAGGAGATTTAAGACATTCCAAAAGGTAACTTTCTTGCCACAAAGTAGTCCTCCAAAGCTCTTTCTTATGTTAATTTAATTCTTGCCTTTTTTAGAACGAGCTTAGACGTTTACGGGCCTTGAGAGAATGAGGAAATCATTACCTACCTTCATCTTGAGAGAAAAGGTTACACTCGACACAAAAATTCTTATTTATGAGGTCAGACTGAGACAATTGTTGCCATTTATTTTTCCTTTTGATACGTCTTTTGTTGGGAATCAGAGCGTCTGTGTCATCAATTCATCTATATGTGCAACAGAAGAGAGACATTTCTCAATTTGCGGTGTAACAAGCGATTGCAGCCCTTTCTGCACCCTGGGCAATTGCTTTCAGAGAACTCCTCATTTTTCATAGCTAAAATTTTTAGAGGCTGTCCCAGAAATACATGAATTCAACAGATTTTAATGGTACCTGAAGATGAGCATAATTAAACGTTGCCTAAAAAACTTTCCGGACACAAAAAAGAAACATAAATTTAAATCCGCGTTGATAAATTTCGATTTCTGCAACTCTGATAAGTTCCAATTCATGTGTCAATTTTTCTTTGAGGTAAAATTAATCAAAGAAAATTTACTAATGTGATTTAACATCTTTCAGTTGAGCATATTAGTCTAATGCATTTTAAATATGCAATTAAGATATTTTCCCAACGGATTTTATAATGATGGCTCTGCGACAAAACTCGGATGCTGCGATTACGACTTTAATGACTTTTATTCAAAACAAAAATTTTTGATATCTTACGCACGCAAATAATTTTTTTCGGGTAATGCTTAATGCAAATGCCAGTTTTGAAAATTATAATTCTGCTTTGAAATAAAAAAAAAAAATATTTATATTAGAGTCGGATTCGTAAATGATGAAAAATTAATTTGCGAAAAAAAGAAATCATCAGTAAAACGAATCCTTTATTAGCAACAGAATGGTTAATCACTCCTTTCATATTTAAAAATATTACAGAGTAAAAAAATTATGATAAAACATACCCATAATAAAATTCACACTTAACATGTGTAGGAAAATACAGATGACATTGAACAACATTCTTATGGAAAGATGTATTTACGATGTATTTATATTATTTTACAGACAGTGTTACCATCAGACTATTGAAAAGTATATAAATAACTATATAAAAAAGTAATATTCGCTTATTAAACCGACAAGTAATTATTTTATGGCTGTAATTTCAATAAATTAAAATTTTGATGGGAAAATAAAAGATTCCCTTATTGCTTAAATTATTTGTAGCTCGTAATTTATGTAAATACTTGAATTAAAAAATTCTCTGTTAAATTTTTAAAATGAAGCGTTTATTTGGAGCTAACAATAAAAATTAATTGTTCCCCACTGCGAGAATGAAAAATTTGCAGCCAAATATATATGTTTTCTGTTTTACATCAGTGAATATCATATAATACTCACGTGCGACACAATATATTTCGCTGCCGTTAAAGGAGGGTCTCAAATTAGGAATTCTAATCCTTTTTTCAAATGAAGAATTTTCCGAGTAATTAAATTAGATAATATCGTATTTTTAATCTCAACAAGTTTTCTTTTTCACCTGATAAACATAAGTATGTTAATCAACTTCTTTTTTTATCCTCTTCGCAGCATAAATAATTAAAAAGTGAGTAAACCAGATTTCATAAAAACTAGTTAAAATGTCATCATAAGATCAGTTCCATTTCCTTTGATATGAGCTGAAACGTATCCACGAATCCTGGATAACAAATGGATATTTCGGCCTGTCCGATCACCTGAAATCGAAATAATTCTTTTATTGATATTTTAATTCGGTGCATAAAATATGAATTTCACTTGACGCAAAAAGAAATTATTCATTAATTCGCAGGCGGCATGCACAATTTAAAAAAAAGCAGCTTCAAAAATTTACAAAAGGTTTCGCTGGACTTATCGGAGACGATTTGCCTTCCTTTCTTTAAAAAAACTACATAAAAATCGACCTGAACCCACAAAATGACGAGTCAGTTTTCGATTTCGAAAGTAATAATCCGATAAGAGAATGCGAATGATCGATAACGAATAAAAAATCAAGTACTTGCGACGCTCTCTCTGAAAACAGATCGGAATTTTGAACGGACTCTAAGATAATTTCTGTACGAATTCGCGTTACAGTTGATACATGGAATGCGGTCCTTTTGGCTTACCCACCACAGAACGAATTCACTTAATGACACCGCTGATCCATGCCCTGTGTGAGCGGCCTCGAAACTCAGGTAGATGAGCTTAATTAAACAGAGTAAAATGCTTCATAAACCGGTTGTCCTTGCTCGCGAACGAGCCTACTTCTAAAAGTATTTGTGCCTCGCGTGTTATATGACAAATTGTGCCTTACCTTTTTCCTCCATGTTCATGAAACCGAAGATGCCTCCCGAAAGCGGCAAATGCGTTTCTTATTCATAGCCTTCCACTGTTTTTCCCGCATTTCAGGCATTTCATTTTGGAGCGGGACTTATTTTTTTTTCCAAAACACTCCGTACAAAACATACTAGGCCGTTTTCCTAAGGACACCCCTTACACTCGCGGTGATTTCAGTCCATTGGCTCTGTCGAAGAGCTTTACAGGACGTCAGAATTTTTTCCAGCAACGAACTGATGTCTTTTGACTTGGAACCTGACCGGAAATGCCTTTTAGGAAAGCACCGATAACAAAATGATATGTAATCTCGTTTTCCCACTCGTCAACTTCACAAATTTTAATTATATTCATGATAATCTATGGATTAATCATTCCGAAATGCCCAGCAAGTGTTCTCATGTTCAGGTACATGCTACAATGTTTCTTTTAACCATCTTTAAAATCAGAGCCATAAAATGAGTAACGATCCATCATTAAAAACTCCTTGCTTTAGCATTATTTTGCCTCTGTTGGCTTAAATTTTCCTCTGAAAATTATGAATTTATTTAAAATAAATAAAATGGGTCTTATAAAATTGCCTACATATATGTAATTCAATTGTCAATCGGCTTTCCCGTCAGGAATGTGATGCATTAAGCCGATTACACTCTTGCTTTGTTGCATTTGCTGGTGGATCAGTTTAAGCTGGAGAAAATTGTTCCCTTTCTTATTTACGCTCTATAATTCCGATATTTAACCAGAACAGGAAGAATCCGCAATGCTCGAAAATGTTGCAATCTGTAGATGATCGCACGCTCACTGCAAACAAGATCGAGTAAATGTTGTTCTATAAACCGGGATCTTAGGAAACTTAGTTCACGGAAAGTTTAAGTAAAAGATGTATTAAATATGTATTTCGTAAAAAATAAGAGATCTGTATCTATTATTAAAGTATAACAATTAAGAATACGCAATAACTAAACAAACGAAAAAGAGGAAATATGTGTCCACATATTTCCAGTTTATTTCAAAGCAAAATATTTTATGAATTGGCTCATTAAAATATTATACACATATCCATTTAAAGCTCTTCAAACAAAAGACCTGATGTCAAATAACTCATGTAATAAAGTCTCAAATATTAAAACTAACGCTGTCTTTGATTCATAAAGATCAATTGTCAAGGAAGTTTGGCTATCTGCTGGTATCTTCATTATGCTATTATATATGCGTATATCTGTTGAAATGAAGATCATTTAAATTTAAAATACTTCTTCCCATCATATAATAATACATCATAATGCAAATACATCACTTTTATGCCGTTGTTCATTCTGAAATTTTTAATTTATAATTACTTTTGTGGCGGCTTAAGACAAAAAAAAATTCACCTATATTTTATATTTCAGTTATTTCCGTTGCCCACAAATCTACTTCCAAAAGCTTATGCGAGCAGGAACCTGAAGATTCTTGAAAATATAAAAGCTAAACTGTGACTCAGTAAAAAAAAAAATCTCACTTATTCCAAGCCAGAGAGCAGTTTCTAAGCAGTAAAAAAATTATGTATAATAGTTGGGAGGCGGAAAATTCGATGTTCACCGCAATAAGCTTAATACTTTTCCTCAAGAATTTAAATTTAAATTCAAAGTCTTTTGAAATCATTTAACCGGATCAATTTTTGAAAAAAAGAATGTATGCGTGAAAATACCAATAGAATGATGTGAACCTCAGCGCAACACTATTTAAGTGTTTCACAATCAACCTCTTTATTTTCAAAAATTTAAAAATAAAAAAGCAAATCTAATATCATTAATTCAAGTGAAAAATCTTTGCAATGAAATTATTTTAACGGTGAAAAAGAATTAACGACCAGAATCAAACTCAAGAATAGATGTAGAACCGTACTAAGACGGTTAATTGGAAATATTTTTTTTATAAAAACAGGGAAAACCCATTTTGCATTGAAACACATTTTTCAACTAATTTTTGCTAAAAAAAAAAAAAAAAAACTTCAAAAATTCAGAAATACATATTTTAATAAATAAGGAATTTTTAGATATCATATTATTCACTCAACCTGTAAAAAAGCAAAGATTTGTAACATCAGCCATTCAAACTGAAATCGTTTTTATTACTTATACATCAATATTAACACACAAGTCTAAAAACTTATTGGACGTGTTGAAGATAAAGTGAATTGCTGAAAGAGACCTAACCATTGTATTTATATACATAAGTCATTATATATATACGTAAGCAAATACTGTACGTGATTAAAGCAAAAAATTTTTTATTGTTTGCCTGCAGTGCCGCATTTTCCACAATTATAATTTTTAAAATGCACTCACCTGGAAAACCATAAAAATTAAGATATTAATCAGCATTTTAATTTAAATTTCAGGAAACTAAATATTCCACATATTCCAATCCACAAAATTTCGAAAAAAATACAAATTAAATTAAATACTTTTACGAATTGTTGATATGAAGGGGATTGAATGAAATGTAATTTTGTGGCACATGAGTCTTTCAAAAAATCTAATTTTAATATTAAATTAAATTGTATTATGACCATCTGTAAGCTATATACTAGCAAAAGTAGAACAATTATTCTCCGACGTCAAAATATGCTGGATTGGTAATAGTAATATTTATAAATATTACATAATTACAACATATATATATTTTTTTATACATAGATACTTTGTTCCATTTATAAATTTGGTTTCTATATATTTTAAACTAACCCTCTGAGCTGCAATAAATAAAAATTATTTGAAATTATAAATAATAATTGAACTAAACAATTAATTTGAAATTTGAGAAAAACAAAATACATTCTTCAATATCAAATATGTTATTTTTTGAAAATAAATTATATAGTTCTAGTTAATAATACAGATTTAAAAATTCAGGCTAATAAATGATTTAGTATTAATAAACAGTAATTAAACGAAAGTTTACATATAAATAAAATTAACATTTTTATTTATAGCAAAAAACAACGTTAAACATATGTCGAATGTTAATTAAATAGATAATAAAATTATTCACTGTAAAAAAATTTTAAACTTATTCGTCCCAATGATCAATATATGACACAAACACAAATTTGCCTATTTATAATTTCAAAAGTATTTGTAATTACACACTTTAAGCAAATCGATCAGCACGCATGGCAAGATGTTTGAGTGTCTAAGAGTAAAAACTCGTAAACGAAAATATACAATTAAATTTGTTTACATTTTGTGTGAATAAAATGCATCTGTCTCGTTTATTTCATTTTTATATTATTAAAATGTACAGTATCTTTGATTAATTAGCTATTATTACCAACTTTTTGTCATATAAACATCATACGTAAATCTGACATTCATTTAATAAATATTTATATTAAATTGAAAAAGAAAATCATTTAATTGTGTTACAAATTTTTTCTTATGCCAGGGCAAATTTTTCCCATATCAAGCATCGATATAATTATAATTCAAAATTCATTTACACAATTGCTTTGGCCTTAGATAATGGGGTACACAAGCCTATAACTGTCAAACTTGTCTGGAAATTAAAACTTAATATTACCTCTGCCTTTATCCATTCATTTAATTATCCATAATATTTCAAGAAAGGGTATTCGCAATAATTAATAAAATTGAAGGTTGCACTAATTGATGGGGAGCATGAGAGTGCTCTGATGTCAGCTTCTGGACCATTTCTTTGTAACAGATTCGGACAGATCGCTTAAACATTTTTAGACACTCCTCTGCTGGAATTTAGCGTCCCAGTTTTCTGCTGTTTTACTATTTTTCTACTGCGTCTCAGTTTTTATCCGATTGCCAGAGTGAATTTTCACACCAAAGCTTCGCATCGCGTTCTTTTAACTTTTCAATAATTTTCCATCTCCTTTCTGCATGCAAAATACAGGAAAACTGATTCAAATTTTTCGATTCAAGAACATTCAGAAAAAAATTGAAAAGTTGACAGAACCATTAAAAATAAACGGTAAAAATTTTACATTCTTATTTTTTGATGTTGGCTCAAAAGTTTTCCTCGAAAACGTCAAATTGACTTAAAATGCACAAACGTTCCGAATTTATGTCGGAAATATTTTGCACGAAGTGAAGTTAAATGCGGTGAGCGAATACTTTCAGTCGAACTTAAAAATATTAATTATCATCAAGTGCAAAACATTTGTAAAATGCCTATTAAAATTAATTATCCCAAAGCGAAGTTTCCGTCATCATTTATATTATGTAATATGCAATGTGAATGTTCCAGCATGGCACACATCCTTTGCTGCTTTATTTTTTTTATTACAAGAAAAACTCGAAAAGATGATGTTACCGCAGTCGGTAGATAAAACAAGACTCCAGACCTGTAATACTTAACAAATTTACGGTGGGTAAATGTTAGAAGTATCTCATTTACATGTTTAAATTCCATTCGTCTGGCTCGGAATAAGAAATAGTGCAAGGGTATTTCATGTAATCTGAACATTTATAGCAAAGTTGTGAAAGTTCCAGCATTTTCACTCTGAGAATATAAACAAATATAAATTCTATTAACAGAGTTAGGATGAAAACCTGCGAATAAGGAATACAAAGGGTATTGATGAAATGATCACAAGGGCATTAATCACATTTCGATATAACTTATAAAGAACCTCAAACGAAAGATGGATTGCAAAACGCAGCCGTGGTTTCCACAAAGAAATTGTTATCATACCTAATGCTCTGTATTTTGACCTCATCTCTCATGAATTGCTAAAAAGAAAATAAAAGAATGATATTAACATACGACCTAGAGCACCGACATGATCTCATACTAAATAATTTTGTCCATTCCGCGCTTCTTGGGAGCTTCTCTGCCGCTCTATAAATCGCTAGAGCGAGAAAATACATTACAAAGGTTTTTTCCACAAATTTGCATGTCTTTCAAACCGGTTCGGGCTGCAACGTGGTTTATCCGAAAATATTTGATGCAATATGATTTAGTATCCAACACGGTCCGAACAAGGCTGAAGAATTTAGCTTGCTTAGAGGGCTCCGTGATTTTCATATAATATGCCTCGGAGGTCAAAATGCTAATATTAAAAAACAGTGGGTTAACTAATTCCATCTTCCACGGACGTTTAGGGTATTATTTCCCTTTGGCTAATGCGAGTGATGCATTGCCCGGCAGAACGCTTTTTCTTTCCCAATATGCCAACAAGTAAAAACTTTTAATTTGATGAATTATTTTAAGTTGAGCCCTCCACTTATGCACTGTCACGGTGTACATTACACGGGAAACAGAAAAGGCACGTCACACCTCAAATTTTATCAGTTGTTTTGTAACTTATTTGCTAAATAAAGCATATTCAGCAACGCTTTTATATCGAAAATTTTGCCTCCAAAATCGCTTTATAACGATTAACTCGAGTGGCTAATCACTCGCAATAATTAGACTACACATTTTTACCACAGATAAGTGGTGTTTCAGGGCTCCTCCAAGTGGGTTCTGACATTTAACGTCACGAATCAATGGTATTCATATATGCGGTTACGAGAAAAAATTGTACATTATTAAACGTGGAGCAATTTCGGTTGAAAAAGAAACGACATATATATATATCTTGGCTTAAACTTTAACTAAGTCGGTGATCTAATTAATTGTATTATATCAGACCGATATTTAACGTGAGATTGCAAATCAGACGCTTTAAAAGATATAAAGTGTCATCTTCATCGGCTCATGGCTTTCAAATGCAAATATGTAACAAATCATTTTTACATTACGATTTTTTAATGCTATTTGGGAAAGTAAATATTGCGGACACCGCGAGAAGTGACGAAATAAATTTTCGCAAATGAAAAATTAAAAATATTTAA
Organism: Ricinus marginatus; assembly: GCA_028565995.1. Lineage (NCBI taxonomy): Eukaryota > Metazoa > Arthropoda > Insecta > Psocodea > Ricinidae > Ricinus > Ricinus marginatus. The sequence continues at coordinate 22,322 of JAOWBB010013480.1, forward strand.
TTGATCGCTTGTTCGTGGCAAAACATTATTCCCGAGAAGCTCTGAGAAGCGAGGATCGTGTTCCTCTTGTACCTGGTTCACATGGTTCGCGGCCCTCACGATCTCGGGATCGTTTCTGTTAAACCTTGAGTCTCCCAGACATGGATGGAGAAAAGTGCAGACGTTAAATGAAAACAAAGGGAATTACTTGAATGTTAAATTATTCGACATTCGTCGAGCAGCAAAATGACTGATTCATATTCGGATTCCTGCCGTCATTGGGTGAAACCAGTGGTCCTTACTTTCATTCGTGGTCGTCGAAAATGAAGAGCCTTCGGGGCCGATCTCCCAGGAATGACCTGAATTTTAACTATTTGTCACTTCTGTAGCCACTTTTTAAAATAAACTGATGTTTTCCACTCATTAATCGGTTAAAGTCACATTAAGACCTAGGCGGGAACGCTTTTGCTAGAAAAACCGAAAAGAAGTTCCTTAGACTTTTCTTTTCAACCTTATTATTTTCCCTTTGCACAGGTTGGAATACATTTAACAGCAAATATTGTTATTTTAATCACATCATAGCACTTTCAAGAATCCGATCCTTTAAAACGGAGAAACAGTTGAACTTTGAGCTTTGATTTTCGACATCTAAAATGTATATGTTACGCACAAGTAAATACTCGTTATTATGTTATAATTAATAAATTAGATAATTCATTCTTAAAATTCGCTTTTCCTTTTGCTAAAATGTGATCATCACCAACAAGAATTTTTTTTCTAAAATATAATTGATCAGTGGTGTTGTGTTATTTTAAATGCTGGAAAATCATTGAAGTTTGTCATTTAGGTTTATGCTATTTTTATACATTTCTTATTTCCCATTACATTAAGAGAAATGAGCGATGGTATGGTATTATAATAAATTAATTTAAAGATTTTTAAATTTCATCTCGGCCGAGCTTTGCGACTCAAAGATAAAATTCTGCTACAAATATTCCTATCTTTTAATCTAAGCTACATTCATTTGCAAAGTTTCATTTTTCCAACTTGAGGCACAACGTGAGAGTGATGAAGAGAGGAACATTAAAACATTCATAATAATACGAAAAAGCGGAATCAGATTCACTTTTGAAAATGACATGTTATTCATTCACCGTTTAATCTTTTATTGAGCACTTGAAGTCAATAAATGTCAAACTACAAAAAACAATTTTTTTTTTAATTTTGAATATTTTATGTAACATATGACTTTTATGTTTGAGTTTAAATGAGAAATTTCTTATAAACAAATGCAAATGTTATTTTTACTTATAAGGAAATAATACTCATCTATTCATTGTAAAAGTTTACTCTGCAATCTTAAAATGCAGAAAATATCTCATAAATATAAAAAATTTTTTAAAAATACGATAAAAAGAAGGGAAAGAAAATCATTAAAATCATGGAATGTTTTAAACACGTTTTTTTAAGCTTTGGCGGAGTTATGAACCAATAGGGAAATCTTGATTTGAATATTTAACAGGTTAAATATTTAAAAATATGTTTAAAAATTCTTTTTCTTACATTTTAAATTACCCATTCTTGTGGGTTATTAAACTGTTTGCATTGCAGTAAGTTTGCCTTATTTTTAGTTTTTTGTTAATCATTTATCATGATAATCTTAATATTTTAAGAAATACTTTAAATCAATATTAATTTAACAACTAACATTGATTTTGCACATTTCAAGAGAGAAAATTCTTCGAAATGATGTTATTCTGAATAGTGAACTAACATATCGGAAAAAATTTTAAAATTTTTTACACATGAAAAACTTGTTACACAGTTCATAGTTTGATAGCAATAAAAGAAGAGATCTTAAAGGAAATGCTTAAGGAAATAATAATTTACATTCTTGTATGTAATTATTGGTTAATTCACATTAATAAATACCCATATAATCAATAAATATCACAATACAAGAAAAAACAGTACAATTTAAACAGAAAAAATTGTGGACAAAATTTGCTATTATAATTAAATTCAAGCACATTAATTGTTGCATTAGAATGGTAGTTAGATTACGTTTGATTACCTCTTGCCTAACGACAGAGGCATTTCATTAAAGCATCAAACTTTGCAGAATGAATCTGAAAAAAACTATAACTTAATTAAAATATGCGAAAAAATTAAGGCTTTTCTGAAGTCGCTAAATTTGCTTTTATAGCGAATTCTGTAATAAGGCAGGATTAATCGTAATGGAGATTACCAAGAACTTTTGTCTTTTCTTCGATAATGACTTCGATAATTTAATGGGATACGGCTCATATACCTTATAGCATTTATTTTATATCTTTTTTCTTTCTAATTATAGTCTCATGTTGTTGATCTCAATGCCATTGCCGTAATGACCCACTATATGAAATCCCGCCGCATTATGTAATGAAATAGTTCACCTGATTTCTTCCTACTCCTGCCTTCTACAACTCATCTACATTTTACTTTAATTTTTTCAAACTCATCTTCTAATATATAGCATATTGAAATAAAAAGGCCAATGACAAGGGTTGGCTATTTCTCTAAATGAACCCTTACATTTGCTCCTTAAACGCGTAAATTGCTTCGCAATGCTATAAAATTTTAAAAAATGATTTTAGCAAATTCAGTAGCAAAAACTAGCAACTCAATAGTAGATTAACTGAAGGTTAAAATGAATGCTTATCCCTTGAGAAAAAAAAAAAGATTTTCCGCCGATTATTTAACTATAAAAATCGCTGTTTCATAATTTTTTCATATGTAATACCTATTTAATATGCATTCACAAAAGTCGAGCAACATGAATTACTCGCATTTTTTCGAACTCGTATTAAAACATTAATTTAAATTCTATAAAGGATGAGAAAAAGTTTTATTGAAAATACACAAGAAATTTTTGAAAAATTTATATATTTCTTCTTTTAGTCCGAAAGGTCTGAAGACCAGAAATCTCGATATTTTAAACAATTTTGTTTTTTTTTTTTCATTAGATTACAATCAGTTTTTAATAGAAGTCCCGTTTTCAGACTTTTCTGACGATGTCTTCGAAAATTTATCATCATTACCAATTCCCGCTGACATATCCGATGAAAATGCGAATCGCCTCCCAGAAAAAGTTGCATTTATCTTTACATCTCCCCAATCATCATTTCGTTTTGTAATTTAGGATATTTGTGAAGCAGATTTCTATCTAAGCATTTTAGATTTAGTTGAAACCTGCCCGGATAATCATTGTTCTTGCTCTAATTTATACTAGCATAAGGAAAAATATTCTCCGTGCGCAATTTAAAAAAAGAAATAAATGATTTGCGTATGAATTCTTAGATAATAGGTTCCCTAGCTGATTGAAATCTCTTTCTTTATTCACATAACATACAACTTCAATACAATGATCTTCTGAACCTGTTTAAAATTTGCTTAACTAGGTATGTAAATTTTTTTGCATTTGTTTTTCCTGGTCAACGTTCCAATTTTCATGGAAATTTTGAAACTTTTCTCATCAGCCCATACAAAGTCTGAATGTACCTCTGATAGTTTTGAAATAAATAAAAAAATATTAAATCAGGTAAATGCGAATCTTTTCTTCCGTTTAACAAAATTCAAATATAACAGTTCAATTCGTTAAATCAGAATTGCAGAATTGCAGAAGAAAGCCACTGAGCAGTGTTTTGTCCATCTTTAAATAAATTCATGATCGAAATTTCTAAAATACACTTTTTTACGCATTTTTTGATCAGTAATACAAATAATGCGCTTCTTTATACTTTTACATATATATATAGATTATTTTTAAATCAAATGTTTTATTCTTTTTTATGATATTATTTAGATGCAAAAAAAAAAAATAAACTCAAAATAACGGACAACTATTAAATATAAAATAAACTATCAGGTTATTATTGGAGATGATGCTTTAAAAAATAACATTAAAATTATTATTATTATTATTATTATAAATTAACATAAAAATCTGAACCATTAAAATTAATCATTTGCACAAATACATTCTTTATTTCACATTCATTAATCATTACATCATCAATAACATTTTTAAATAAAAAGATAGAAATTTGTTTAAGACAACCTTTCACTTTGCCTTTACCTGCCCATGTCTTAAGTAAAATTTCAAAAAGTACATATCATTTCGGAAGAAATATAACCGTTATATTAAATTTTCACAACTACAATTTATTACAAAATAACTAAAGAATTGTACTATCAAACTATCTTGTTAGGAAGGGAACTTTTATAAAATCATCAGAGAGATAGAAAAACCTGATTTCGAATTATCAGAACATTGATAATAGCGTACTCGGCAATTTCCTATTATTACATTTGATTTCTCAGATAATTTTTAACTAGTATTCCGAACTTTTGCAATACACATAAAATTTGTACTCTTTCACATAAAAAACTTAACAACGAACAAATTATAGCTTAGTTTATTTCAATAATTAAAAATCTATGAAACAAATAACGCGAATTGTTATTTTGATAGCATAGATATGATTTTGTTTTTAAATATATTTTTATGATGTGTTTAGAAAATTTTTTCTCTATTTAATCATACATTTTAATAAATAAATTAAAAAGGGACTATTATATATTTTCTACGTAAAGTTATCAGTACGAGAATTATAATTTAATTATATATAATTATATTATTTATATTATATTTAATTATATATTTAATTATATATATAATAATTATAATTATAAAGACGGAAAAAATTTTGTTTTTAATGTTTCACTGTAACACAGAAAGCAAAAACTATCATTCTAAAACCGATCAAGATTTTGTAATTCTTTTTTTTTATTTACGGCAGAAAAAACAGAAGATGTACAGAAAAAACAAAATGCAATCACGTAGACAATCGACAAAATATATTACACTTGATATAATAAATGAGACATAAAAACATTTGAACACTCATAAATTTAACATTTTCGCAGACCAAATAAAATATTGCGGACTTGAAAAATTTTAAGTAATAGTTTTCAGCCTTATCTAATCTTTTTTAAATTAATTTTGCGGATAATACTACCTCCAGAGCTCATCTGATTTTTTTCAAGATGAGGGAAGGCGCCCGATTTTTCAGAAAATCCAGTTTTCATCACAGCAGAACGGTTGGTAAACGTCCCTTTTTTTCCGAGCCTAGACCGAATGCCCTTCTCCCAGACGGGACCCGAACTAGAAATGAAATGACTGGAATAAAGGAGAAAAGCTCAAATCTCCAGGTATTAACTCATCACGCACCGGTATTATTTGGAATATTGCTTAATATACCGTCTACGCAATTGCCGAAGAAATGAAAACGAATCATATTAAGTTCACACACTTACTTTATTACCACCACTTGCATGAAGGATTTATTAATTTAGCAAATGGACGATATGTCAATGCATAAAAAAAAAGACCGATTGAGCTACATATGAAGCTATCGCAGCAAGGCTTTCTTTATTAATTGAATATTTTACATAAAGATGCACTGTAAGATGTGGGATCTTGAGTAAATGGTTGTAACGCGAATTTAGCAATAGCGGTTTGAGTGGGAATTGCTCGTGATTCGTGAATAAAAAAAATCATTGCTCCCACTAAAGTCTTTAGGTTCAACATTCTACAGCCTTCAAGGTATACGATGAAGCACCGTGCTCCTATAAATTCGGAAAATAATTTGCGATTATCATCAGTTTGCTCCAATTAGTCATTGTGCCATAACACAATCCGGAAAAAAAGAATTATATAAAAACCGCAGAAATGAAGGTAAGAATCTTTAAGTTTTAAGTGATGGTGCTGATTTTTTTTTTTTTTTTGTTCGAAATGTGCCCATTTGGACAGCTGCAGCAGGAATCGTTTTGCTGACTTTGGAGTGTGCGCAATCGCAACAAGCAACGGTACGAGGTTCGATTTAAAGTTTTCGAGTTTTAAAATATTAAAAATTCGCAACTTTAGTGATTACAATTATTCAGCAGTAGCGTAGTATTACAATTTCGCCATTATTTTTATGCCGATTCTCATTGACGGCAACGGGAAGAAATATCACTCGATTTCAGTCACTGTCTTTGTCAGAAAAAGATGTGCGACATCGCCGCATGTGAGTGAATGATTTAACGGATATTATAATTTCGAAAGAATTAGTAATAAATCCTGAAGATACATATTAACATACAATGATACAGTTAACATAAATAATGTCACTTGTTTATCGTACCGGTAACTCCTTTTGAGCGCGAAACCATCTCTGAATACAAAGTAGTCATATGCTTATAATTATTTAAATTTATGGTCTATGCTAGGAAGAATAAGTCAAAACTTTTAACACAAGATGAAAGTTCGATCTTTTTATATCTCTTATATGTTACGTATAAGGGATAATATAGATATATAAAAATTGAAACGTATTTCTTCAATGACAGATCCTTAATTTTACAGCAAATAAATTTTTAACGTATGCACGAAAAGCAATTCCGATACCTAAACACATATTTATTATTAGAGTGTTAAAAACATCTTCGGCTAAAAACTTTTCAGGATTTCTAAAGCAAAAAAAAGGCATTTCCTTCACGTTTTTCTACCTGAAACCTAACTACTGGTTCGCCGATTAATAACCCTCTTAATGAAGAAATCATAAATTTTTTTATCATTTCTTTTCTAGAGTTAGATTTTTATACTAATTCAATTCCTCGATACCACCGTTATAATATAATCAAAGCGGCGATCTTCACGTTCATTATTACCGGATTAGACGCTGTCCAAAAGATGTTCCCAGATCAGAACCCGCGATTAAGCCCCGAAATGTTGCTTAATGGCGAAAAGCAAGCGGTTTCGAACTATGTTATAGTAAATCAGGAATTAATATTTGCCTTCCCTTTCAAAAAGTTCTTCACAAAGTTCCTGCCTCTAAGGCGAGACCGCGAATTGCGATCCCGAATGCTGTAATAAAAAGCAGTGCAACGCCGAGCATCCATTTACCTCATCATTATGATTCATCTCCGGAATAAGTCCTCACTACCAAATAACCTGCTTTTTTACGAGTACTATAGTTATTTTATGTGTATCTGCTCCTTGCACAAGCAATACTTGTAATTCATGCCGCTAATATTAGTTTTTAAAGTGAAAAAAAAATTTCTCTCCCTTCTTTTATTAAGAATAATTTACTGTTTGCACTTGCATAAGCCACTCAACTATGTCATTTTCACCCAGGAAAACTGCTATTTGAAAAGATTGGAATAAATACAGGGATTCCTTTTAAATCCTTGCGCACAGAACACCAATCCTCTTATTACGAAGATAACGTTCGTTTTCTTGGGAATGGTCTTTTAAAACTATAATATCTAACATTTATTCGACCCGATTTTACTTTTTTTCTAAATTAGACACGAAAACTGAAGGTACACCTCGGTAAATTGGATTCATTAGGTAATGCGATGCTTTAAGAACTTGAATTTTCTTTTTCGACGCTGAATATTTAGGTTGCGGATTGTACATGGGAAAAGTCAATTGCAAGATTTTAACGCCTTTATTTTTATATGAAAGCAAATAAAAACCTTAAAATTTTTTTTCATTTTTGCATTTGACGCGTTTGGAAAATTTGTAGTCATTTTCGCCTGACCAAGAGAAAGAATAAAATTCCCAGGTCAAGAGCTCTTTCGCATGGGATGGGCGGATAATACGGTACAACTGGGCGGTAAAGAACGAAGGGCCCGAAAGGCTCTTAGCCTTCGCACATAAGCCACAGCGGTAATTCTCCGACCAACGAAGATTTTAAAAAGGCTCCATAATGGCATTTTTTTTCTTTTTGCGGCTAAATCAAAGTCTATTAAACGAAAAAATAAATCAAAAATTTTCGGAGCTTTAATAAGTCGTTCGAAGAATTTAATTTACGTGCAAAACTGTTATAAAAATATGAAGACCGAATAGCTACTTCAAGCTTCAGAACGATCATTGAAGCATTTTTCCAAAGACAAGATTTCGGAACTAATTATTTTGACAATCGAAGCGACTTTATAAAAATGTGACAGTGATATGTACAATACTTTTATACTGTAAAACTCACGGAAAGCCTAAATAAATCATAAATTTTATTTCGAAGATTCAATTAAGATTCTTTATTCTTCTACAACTAAAGATGCAATTCCAAAATATGCCAATATTTTATCACGATTTAAACTTAAAATGCTGTATATGCATATGAAATATAGCAAAACTAAAATATAAGAACTCGATCGTTTCAACTCGAATGATTGTTTATATAATGAATGTTGTGAAACAAAATAAAATAATATATCTATCTGATATGACTGTAACCTGAAAATCGAAAAATATAAACGCATAATGTTCCAAATTTTAAAGATATCATCTTAATAGGGAACAAAAAATTACATTTTATGTACAACAATATATTAGAAATTAGCTGCGAAATGTTAATGTTAGATTGTAGAGGCAGTCTGATGAACGAACAAAGTATTCGATGACGTTTTTATGAAGTAAAGATAAAAAAAATGATTAAAAAGCCATTTGTACCGATTAATAGTCTAACAATGGAATTAGATGAATTAAATATATAATTTTAAACGTAATTAATCCTTTAAAATTGCTATAAAAGAATATTTATTTGAGGTTGAGGTTCAGGGTTGATTCATAATAGGACGGCAATTCCATGTGATTTATAAAAAAAGTAAAAACTTACGAGTCGCTGTTAACAAAAGATTGATGTAAAGTTGTTTTCATTACGTTAGAAATTTCGAATTTCAAAAATAAGAATACAATTAATTGTTTTAGAGGAAGAAAGAATAAAATTAATTTAAACATGTTTTTCTGTATATTTTGAATTCCAAATTAATTGCAAGAACTGACATCTCTGTATAACTTGATCAGATGTAATAAAATTAACGATAAATGCAAATGATTTTCTAGATCTACAAATATTTTGCATCAGATCTCCGAGCAAGGAGAATGCAATAATTTGTAAGCAAAGTATCATTGCTACACTAGAAATTTTAATACAAAATTTAGGCACCTTTTTAACTTTTTTTTTATGCTGACCAGCTTTATTAACAAATTCGTTTTCAAGATTCAAATAGATAATCGTGGAATTTATAAGGTTTTACTTTAGAATAATATTTCTGTTCAGAATCATTAAATCACCAGATTTAGTTAAAATAACTTACGATTATACTGATATATTTTGATCTATTTTCGATTAATTCTGAAAATACATCTTTCTTCTTACCTTTGCATTGACATTCTGCAAAATCATTTACATATCTATTCGCATCTGGCATAAAATTATAAGAATAATGAAACCCATTTCGAATGTGATACATATATATAGGTCATAGGTCAATATATTTTAAGATTTTGAATTTGATGCTTCAGATAAAATTTAATCAACTGTCAAAGCTTAACTGGAATATATCAAATCCAAAAAATTTTAAAATTATCTACGTTGAATTAGCTAAATCAGTTTATTAGTAATATCTCCCAGTTATTTAATAATAAAAAATAAACTTGATTTGCACTGTAAAAGTGTTCGGTTTTCGCAACTTTTCATATTAGGATATTCTGATTTATACGCTAATTAAATTAATATATAATATAAACCTGCGAGGCATGAAATCAAGTTTCACTATAGGCGATTTTTGAATGGATTGATAAATTTTAATGTGATGATACATGCAGTATCTTGTAGCACGCCCTTCTTCATAATCATGTAACTTGTTCAACCTTTAACCCCATTCGCTCGTTTTTGCTTATAAACTTTTGCCAAGGAAAATGGAACTCCGCACCGGAAATTTCGCATGAATCCGTAGAATATTTCGCTAACATTGAACCTACTTTAACATATGTACACTGAAATCGAAACAAACGTCTCGAGACGAGATCCCATCGACGAGTTTCAATGGGGTATTTTAAGTCGCTGATGCAATAACAACCATTCGCATCGCACAGGAATTGAGTAATTTTTACCGATCAAACTGGTTCATGACCAATAAATCGTCCCATTACTCCGTATGCGAGAAAAATATTGCAAGAAAATTATATTTTTTCAAGATGCTAAAACAGTTTCGCTCCGAACAATCCGAAAAATCGAACAGAAATTTGAGCAATCGAAATGCTTCGCCATTTTTAATTTATTAACGGAACTTATTGTTGCTGGATTCGTTGAACCGTTTAGAAATTCAGTCTGAAATCCTGCGAAGATTGCAAACGTTATTTCTTTCCCATTTCCATTTTCTTAGATCATGACAGAGCCATTTCCATTAATCACACCAGAGATATATTTTTCTTGAATTTCGTGCTCCGTCGATCTTCGGGAACCAATCACAATTCGTACTACTCAGACCGACATCAAGTGCTAAATTTTCATTTGCCTTCAGGCCTTCATAGTTTGCTCCGTATTCTCTCTGATTGCTGTGGCAACTGCCGAGCCCCCGGTGGGAAAATACCTACCTCCCTCTGGCTCGTATGGAGCACCGAGCGGATTCGGAGGTTCTGCTGGAGGATTCGGAGGAGCGGGGGGATACCAAGGAGTTGGCGGATACCAGGGAGCAGGCGGTTACTCTGGAAAAGGAGGCGACGGCCCATCCGTAAGTACAAAAGCTTCAACCCAAACGAAACCGCAGAGAAAAATCATTATTTTTGCCTTAAATATGCCACTTAGGCAAACATTCGATTTCTTAAGCATAACAATTTGCCAAAATTTGCCTTTAAGTATTAGCCATAAATTTTAACGTTTCCGCCAGGAGCCCGCCAACTACGAGTTCAGCTACCAAGTCAAAGACGAATACGGCAACGACTTCGGACATTCCGAAAGTAGACAAGGTGAACAGGCCAAGGGAAGGTACTATGTTCTGTTGCCCGATGGGAGAACTCAAATCGTAGAATACGTCGCCGATGAAAATGGCTATCAGCCACAGGTAAGATACATTCTAATGCATTTCGTTTACAATTTTTTAGAGTAAAATAAAGAATGATAATATTTTCTCTTTGCTTAAAGATCAAATACGAAGGACAAGCCAATGCAGGAGGCTACAACAGAGGTGGTTATTCCGGTGGTGCCGGCCAGGGTGGCTATTCAGGTGGTGCCGGCCAGGGTGGCTATTCTGGTGGTGCACAGGGTGGATATACCAGCGGTTTTGGAAGCACCGGAGGTGGATTTGGAGGTGGTGCACAAGGAGGTAGCGGAAGCTTTGGAGCCGATGGTTACAGATATTAAATAAGGAAATTTAAAATCTATATCGGTTGCGTTTGTTAAAAATAATGTGATGAGTGTCTGAATAATTAAATTAATTGTTATTTATTATCTTCCATCAGTTACCAATTATAAATAAGTCGCGGAGTCTCTAAAAATATCATGCATTTTCATCAAGCATTAGTCATCATATCACTCAATAATTTCATCATTTACATAATTTTATTAAAACTTCATATTAAAAAGAAAGATGACATATTTAAATATGTATAATTTTTCATAATAATAATCATCCCTTGTCTGTCATTATATGTAAATGTGTATTTTATAAATAATTGTTTATACTAATTTTATAAAAGTTTCAAAAAGAAGAATAAATAAATTTTAAACATTAAATTTGATTTATATTGTTCTTCTGAAAGTCGACCGAGCAAATAGCCTTCCTTCAGTTTTTTAAACAAAAATAATAAAAAAATTAAAACATAATTAATAATTTACTCATTATTAAATCTTAGTTTATGTACCAGTGCTTAGATTAATTCTTAAATTGCTTTTAGAGCTGTAAATTCTAATTGCTACTCTTAAGTACCAAACATTTTTTTATAATTTTTGTAAAGAGAAATGTGCATTTTCATATGAAATTTCGAGAATAATTATAAATTGTTAAATTACAATAGCTCTTAAAATAAAATTAAGTGACTAAAAATTATAAATTCATTTATCTTATTAATATTAGCTTAACAAAGAAAGTATTTTTTATAAAATTTAAACTAAATTTCAAGTTATTTTTAAAAAAAATTTTTAAATATACACAAAGAGTATTTTGAATTTTTTTACATTCCAAATGGGAATTTATTATTTAGACTGAGAAAACCGAAGAATCCGATAAGGAAAGAAAATTAGGATCATAAAAATTTGATGGCTAAACTAAATCAACTGAAAAGAAATAGAAATGTTTTGTAATACTTTTGAATATAATTCTTCCCATATAGGTGAAATCCGTCTTAACTTGGTTTACGTGTTTTTCATAAATAGACTTATGCAAACCATTTGACGAAAACTGTAAACGATTAATGTTGCCCAACATAAACTTATAATTAATTAATCTGAATTTTTAATTTGAAGAAGATACCTTGCGTTGTAATTTGATGGCAAGTAAAACTTGAAATATCATAAAGCCGTGATTTTAAAATAAATTCAAAATTGTACAGTTTTCATAACTTTGATTTCTTGCAGTCTATGCAATCAGTTTTTAAATCATAAGCTTCGAGACAATAATGCAACTATTAAAGGTGCATTAATTAATTGATTAGAAAATTTATTTCTTATGCGGCATTAAATATATGGATAAACCCTTATGAATAATATCCAAAAAAATTTAAAAATTGAACACTCTAGATGTACGTATCCAAAGATTTATATGTGATAATTCAAAATTATTCGTAATTTTTATCGAAGGTATGGTAATGAAGTCAAATGTTAAATATTTTACATAGAATTCTGTTATCGTAAAAAGTGAATGCCTCAAAAGTTTTATTCAGAATCTGCAATACATATAAGTTGGGTAATCAATCAGAAATAAAAGGCTATAGTGATGTATCCAAGTGAAAAATTCTTTAAAAATAAAATTCAGACGAATAAAATAACATAAGAGGTCTTTTATTATAAATATTCGTTGTCTCGGAAAATTCATAGAAAATCGCAGCGATCATCACAATCACATCACAGTTATAATATATTAAAATTATAATTTTTGATAGCAAATGCGATAAGGAAGAGATTCAAAATCAATTAAGTGAATTTAAAATTGTAAAACAATCCCATTATATAATTCGTCAAGCAATACAAATAAAAAATATTACATATAATTAATTAATCAAAATATATGTGTATCACCTAGCAGATAAACTTAAATATAAGATCAGAGGTTGGTTTATTTTGTACTGACAGGAAGATATGAAGATAAATCCCATTTCCTTTGACAAAACATACAAGAGTGCTCATTTTAATACAGTTGACGATAACAAACAACTCTATTTGTGATTAACAAATAAAAAAACTATTAAAATCATTAGGGAAAAATATTCTCATTATATCATTGTGATCTAAATTAACGACATTTTTGAACATGTCTAAATCTTCTTAAAGTAGCACCTAGTCTGACATATCGTAATTGTGTTTATTGTAAATGCAAGTATGTAAACATCAAACTATAAATCTTTTTAGGAATTCTAAAGAGATATTATTAGATTTTACTAGTGAAATTTCAAGAGATTTTTCCAATTAAATACAGTGATGTGTTTACCTTAACCTGTAGACTGCTACTGTGCATTTTTGTCTTCATAATTAAGTTGAAGTTCAAGTTCTGCAGCGTCCTTCTTTCTTTAAAAATTATTTAAATATATCTTTTTAGGCTTACCCATAAAATCATATATATATATATAATGGATAACTTTTACAAAGGTTTAGTTTTATTTTACTTTTAAAAGGTTCACTTTAAAAATAATTACGGGTCTAATCTTTTACAAAGATATTAGATTTAATTTCAGATAGAAATTGAAATTAGAACAGAAATTTTTTTAATCAGAAATTAGAACTTTTAGGTTATTAGGTATAATTGATCTACAAGATATATTGCCTTCAGCGTTATAGAAGTGACAAAGTACCGGAGGGACTCAAATTACTTTTGTCCAAACAGAAGTTTGATGGCACCATACTGGTGCCATGAGCGATTGGATCCTTAAATTACCCAATGCATGATATTAGAGATGAGTGATCTTTATCGAATGATTTACTGCGGTTTAGTCAATATGTATGTTTATGCATTATTGAATATTCAAGGGTAAAAGACATCCTAAAAGGATTCGATTACTTATAATTTGTAATGAAAGAATGAGGTGCTGGTAGCAAAGAAAAACACCTTGCATAAAGATGTGAGAATAATATTTTAATAACAATCACAACAATGAATTACAACTAATTTCGATCTTTTTTTACGTAAAAAAATGAGTTTAAAAAATTGAAAATCATAATGTTTTTGTTAATAAATTAAATAATTTTCCAATTAACTTATGACAATATAAGTGTGCTTGAACAAAAAATAATTCGTCCTGACCGTAGCAATAAGTCATGATGATAAAGATTAAATTAAATTAGCTTGAAACAAGCAAATTATTTTAAATTTTCATGTTATTAATAAAAAAGAACTCTGGACAAAAATCACATTTTATGATATTTCATACTGTATCGCTTTAATTTAAGATAATCTTTTTTGTTTCACATGAAAATTTCTGTAAAAAAAAAAAAAGGAAAAGAAAAAGACGTGATAAAATTATTTATGAGCATAACGTGAAGAAAAAAAAATAACGATCAATCAAATGGGCCGTGAATCATGAACTTTATATATGGGAAATAGTCAAAAGCCTCATTTGATTTCTGTGTAAAAATTTAGAGATTTTATTAGAGAGAGCAGACATTATAAGCAGAATTGGAAACTTCATTTTATAAATTAAGTGACAGTTTAAAAATTAGACAGAAAAAAAATTGAGTTTAAATTTAAGGCTATACTGACGGGTGTAACATTTAAAAACCATAAGTCCAAATGAAATATGATGTTGCAAAATATATTTTACATAGTAGAGGAATAATTCTCTCTTTTATCTACACTCCAAAGTGAGATTCCGGTTTATAAGAGCGGGTATTGGCTAATAAACCAGAATTTCGATCCTCTGCTTTATCTTCTATAATAAACGCCATGTCACACCATACTGGTATGTAATTTATAATAATATAAACTAGTACCGATTTCTATCAGACTGATCACATGATTGGAAGTAAAACGTATAACTGTGATAGTTGTTTTTAAATATCAATGTACTTTTTTTTTATCGTTGTAAAGTCTTTTCCTCTATAACTCCCAGAAAATATAATGAATAATAATACAGTAATTAGAGTTTCAAAAAATCTTTATTTATGTACAATAAAATAATTATATTGAAATAAAATTAACTGACCACAGAAATTGTCTGTGATGATACAAATTTTACAATACGATGAAATTAAATAAATTACAATGAGAATCTGAATAAATTACAATGATATCAGAAAGAAGGAAAAAATTTGAACTTATTCAATTGTTTGGAGTTGGAAGAAAAAATTTTTTGAATGAAAGAGGATTTAGAAGTTGAAATATGACTAGGCATTTAAAATGCGGTTTTTAACATAAAATTTGATTGTGTGGAAATGTAAAAAATTTGCACCTACATGATTTTGTAGATTTTCAGACTTAATTTTTTATTAGCCCGCTGATAAAATGATAACTTCATCAAAATCCTGACAAGCGACTTGTGCAAGAGATGTGCACCTCTGAAAAGTTAGTATGGTCCACCAAAACCAGCATGCCCATTGTTCCTGGCAGATGGGTATCGTCCGGTTTCTTCGTAACGAATATTTGGTCTGAAGCCCTGCTCGTCAGCTTCGTATTCGACAATTTGCATCCTTCCATCGGGCAGCAGAACGTGGTATTGTCCTTTAGCTGCTTCATTTTGCCTCGCTTCTTGATGTCCGAATTCGGCTCCCGATTCATCTACAGCCAACACTTGGTAGTTGTACTCATAATTGGCCGGTTCCTGCAAACCATTCAAATATATTGGCTCTCGAATATAAGCCGAATGTAATGAAATACATTTAAAAACACTCACGGATAAAAAGTCATCGTTCATTCTGCTTGCAAAAGGTGCTCCATACTGAGATGATGGTGGGCCGTACTGGTTGGATGGAGCGGAGAAAGCTTGGGCAGACCCTAATCCTTGGCCAGCGGAAGACAGCCCCTGGCCAAAGTTTCTGTATGTTCCAGATGAAGCTCCTGCAACACTTGAAAATCCATGCTCTGCCGAAGATAGTCCAGCATTTGACGCAGCAATTCTGCTGCGTGTAGCAGAACCGAATCCACCATCGGATGCTTGTCCCTGGCTCGGAGATCCGTAGATCGGATTAGGAGGAAAATTGGACTGGCTCGGAGCACTGAAAGTCCGAGCTAAAGCACCCTGCTGTTGCGGAACTTTAAGCCCGTTATATCTCCCGTCAGCTGCAGCCGAAGATGCGGTTGAATCGAAAGAAGCGCGAGAAGCTCCGAAAGACTCGTGTTCCGCATTCTGCGACCGCGAAACACCGATCTGAGAAGGTTTATGCTCGGAATTGTAGCTGAACGACTGAGAGCCGAAGCGTTGGCTGTGGAAGGAAGTAGATCCTCTACTCTGAGCAGCAGTGCCGAATCCCCCACCGGGTGCTCCATACTGAGAAGACGGAGCATTTCTTGCTTGCGGAGGCAAATAACTCGATGGAGGTTCAGCCAGAACTGCGGCCACAGACACGAAAAACGCTAAAACAAAGAGCTTTGCCATTTTTTAAACTGACGGATTTGAACGCGGCTTCACCGAATAGCAAAATTTAATGTGATCGCTCCCGATCTTTCATATAATCAGAAGCTGACTGATAATTGTAACATATTTCGAAGCCAATTTATATTAAAATGTTTTCAAATGCAAAGAGACCTCAACCGATTTTTTTCCATATCCAGAATAGGATGCTGGGAGAGTTATAAAGTATGAGGACAACCATAAGATGATAATTGTCTGAGCGGGTCTTTCAGGCATCTTGTTACGATTAGTAAATCTTCATTGCCACCAGCGTGATGGTTATGATTTAAAAGTACATCTCCGTACTCTCCATTTGTTTATTGGACTTGTGTATGATAAATGTGAGGAAATAATGGTAATTATGCCCGCATCATTAATTTATTCCGTTCAAATCATAATAAGGAACTACCAATAATGAAGGCTTTTTCTTTCTTAGATGGAATAATTAATGCATTTATGTATCCCGACTTAATGCTGGAAAAAGACAGTGCAATGGAGAAAATTCGCACTGATTCGCACAAAATAGCCTATTTTATCGGCAAAATTGTCATGTTCCAATTTTCGAAGGTTGTATGTGGTAGAGATGCATTGTGACCATGGGAAACCATTCAGGTAACCATCATTAGGAAGAAAATTTGAATGTAAGGAAATTAACAATTTGAATTTTTTTTAACTTTCTACCTTGTAAAACAATCTACAGTTTCTCGCGTTCCTAGATTATTATTTTAAAACAGTAAAAGGAAAGCATTATTTGGGTTTGTATTTAAAAGGCAAGATATTTCGTGATTGCACTAAATTCAGTTATATGAACTACAAAAATATTTCTTAGATTATTGTGAATTATTGGAAAATATAACTAGAATGAAATTTAAAATCTCAAAAAAAAATATATATATGTATATAAATATATTATACATGGACTTTCACGACTTGTACGGTAAAAATTTAATTTCCTAAATACGTGAAAAAATCGGAAGATACATGGCAATAACTCATTTAAAGTGTTCAAATTTCAACTCTAAAGGTTTTTAAAAAGATTTAAATGCAATCATGAGTATGTCAAAATATTAAATATAAGTTCTGCCGGTTGAAAAAATCTGTTAAATATCAATTTCCTGTATATTTTCAATATCTTTTTTATATTCATATGATTGACCGCAATATTTTTAAATTTTAATGCCGTTTATTATTTTAATTAAATATTGCTTATTTGAAAAGATGGAGAAAATTAATGCTAATTCGTGCTCCGCAAATTTCCATGCTTTGCATCCCAAAATGTGAATCTAAATCAATAACTGCGAAACAGATTGTGATATTTATGTTTAATTTTACATTCATTCAACTAAAGAGCCTTGTGAAGACATTTGGCCCATACTTTTATTCAATCTCAACAATTTTTTAGGTTTGAAATCTTGCCTGCTGTCAAATGAATGACAAAATTTCGAGTTATCTGAGGTCTCCGCTTATTTTTTCTCCCGGGAATAAGCGCGCGCAAAGAATTTTCCGTCTCGGAAGGCAAAATTTACATGTTAATTTAAAATGAAGGCTCGACGGGTCTGGGTGAGAAGATTTGTTTTTCATGCCCGCTCAAACGCACCTTCCGGTGCAAAATATTTCGAACTTAAAAAGCCGGAGAACGGGAAAATTCGAGAAGAAAAGGACGTTCCTCACGTTTTTCTCCAGGGAATATTAAAATTCCACCAAAGATCGCTCTTTCATCGAAGATTACGCGAAAGTTCGAACATCGAAGAGGAAACCGTGCGGGACCGCGGCGTCTCGCATTTCCCGAGGGCACTCCGGCGACTCGAAAGGGTTAATCGCTTTACGGGCCATAAACGAATCTTAAGGAAAAATCGCTAATGATACCTGGTTCCCGGAGGTGCACCGGCGCTGGAAAATCGTTAAACTGAGGAAAATAATTTCTGATCCCGTGCGCGATGCTCCGGCGTAAGATGATACGGTTAAAAGCCTGACAAAGAGAGGTCGAAGGCCGTTCACTTAGACACCCATAAAAAATGCCTTGGTGAAGCACTTTATCATAAAAAAAGTGGATCAAGTTCAACTCGAATAAAAACACTCATGTTAGGTGGGCACGCACGTATTAAACTGCCTTGAACTGGAATAACATGGAGGATGGGCACTGCTTCTTCATGTTTATCGGCAGTGGAAGATGGTCAATTAATCACTGTAATCCGGACTGGTGTTTGCCCATTTGTTAATTAATGAATTTGAGAATGAAAATTGCAAACCTTTCCCAAGGGGCCAAATTCCCAAAGACTTCAAACTGAAAATGTTTCGTACCTTAACGTTTTTTACATCGTCATCGCAAATCAACTTTTACGCCCCGCAGCCCAAGTTTTAGCCTCAGGAACGAGAACTCTTTTCGGAAAAGTGCTCGTTTTTGCGCACTTCACCCCCGTGGCGAACAATATCGTTCAAACGAACAAACGTTCCGTCATTTCAGGCGGATGGGTCCAACGCAAAGAGCCGCAAACTGTCCGTAAACCAAACCGTCGAGTCGAGAGCCACAATTGCAAGCATTCGATGAAGTGTTGATGGTCTTAACATTTTCTGCTGGAGTTCAGGACCGAATTGACACCATTCTTTCAAACTGGCGGTTGACGAGTAAAGAGTGGTTTTGTTGATGCAAAAACCGTAGGTCACCTATATTTCCATGTTTGGCAATAATGATTGATTTTTCGAGCAAAAGTGCGTTTTAAAATCTTTAATATTGCTTTGGTGAACGAACTGACGCAAAGGATTTTGAATGTTTCAATCGCTAACATTACTTGAAAATCATAACCAAATGTGAAAGGATAATATTAAATGCAGATTTTAGTCTCGAGTAGCACGTGAAGTTTTTACTTCGATTAAAAGCAGCATATACTATATATATTAGCGTACAAAATTGACGTTTTTATTTTGCACTCCGATATTGGCATAATTTTAAAAGATATATTTCCTTTTGTCTACCATCATATTCTACATTCACATTTTATGAATTGAATTTTTCAAAATTTTAAACTTATGTTTTTCCTTTATTGTATACGAATGCTTTTTGAAAGTAAAAAGATCCAAAGTATTAAAGCAGGTGTAACATGAAACACCTCCCATAATATCAAAGTGCTGAAATTAAACATCTACTGAATCTAAGGTATGATGAGCTATGAAACTGCGTGCTTTATAAGATCTTCAGATTGGAGGTCATCGTTTATTTTAATTCTGTATGAAGAAAAATATTTATCAAATTATTTCTATCTAAATGTTTGATCAAAGGCGTGAGAACTATCAAATAATCCGCTTTAAATAGAACAATTCTAGTTTTGATGTGTCCATTACGGAGTTGTTATGCATTCAAAATGATATACATTATCTTTGATTCATTATTTAGATCAAAGCAATTCCGAGAGACTTTTCTAAAGCAATAGCTGACGTTACCGGTTTTCATTTCTTTCGGTTTCTTCGCACAAATTTGCCTTTACTCCATTTTCGAGCTTTACTCCATAACGGATGTCGTTACGGAATATAGCACCGAGATAGGTTCGGAAGCAAATGTTTTTCCCTTTCGCCAATATTAAGTAATTAAATATTCTCTAGGTCGAAACCTGACAGACATCCGGATGAGGTACGATGATGGCTCAAGATCGGACGGTTCCCGTAACGAAGCCTCTGGACTAATTATAAAGAAACCTGAAAAGCCGGTTGCCCAATGATGCACTACTCCAGTTTCTTTTCTCAGGCTTAACGAAGGTGTGGCAATTCAATTTGTGTCTTTTATATCTTCTTTTAGGAAACTGGAGAACTGGTAGGACACATTCAAACAGAGGTCACTAAAATGTTACTTTATTATGAGATCATCTTCTCGCCCAACCAGATGACAGCCTTCCCTTCAATAAAGGCTTTCAAATTTCCATTTTAATTTTGTGCTAAATTTCGATCCAGGTCTTCGACTGGTTCTATAAATTTGGAATAAAAAACTAAAAATAATATTGCCGCGGTATATATACTTGCCTTGTCCGCGATGTGCTTTTAAAATCCTCATTTAAGGATGTTAGTTATCGCCAGTTTTAGTTTTTAAAATTTTCAATACAATAAGATAATATTTTATAATTTTGCCTTCGCTTTCAGTCTCACTTTTTACACACCATTATTTATTTCACGAAGATTAGCTTATATTTTATGGACATTTTATGTAATTTGAAAGATTCGAGCTTTGCCTTGCTATTGCACCTATTGCAAACAGGTCTGTACAGTTCACACGTTCCAATTTCTACGGAGGCTCTTGCGATTTGGGGATTGCGGGAAATAATTTGCCAAGTATGCAGAGCTAAAATTTAACATATGACAGTTTAAAAGCAAACATAACGCTGAACCAGTTAAAGGCACCGTAAGAAGTAATTTTCATGGAATGAGAAAGAATATTTTAGTTTATTACACACAAAAATTGAAGCAAGCCCGTTCCGTCCAAGGAAATTCCGGTCAAGTTGTTATCCAAGTGTCATGGCTATGCAAAATCTACGAGGTGGTAAAAGGCAGGCACTGAATTTTCAACACTCATCCCGTTAATGAGCGATATTAACTCTGAATGATCTCTTTTGTCTTTGGTTACTCTCGTCGTAACCCACCGAAAATTCCAACTTATTTCCATCGGCATCAAATGTTCATACTTAGCAAATGTTTTCAGACATTCCACTTTAAGCTCCCATTATTATAAATATTTGAAAAGTTCATAATTTTTGATGTGCATAAGCTTCAGAAAATAACCTGTTCCTTCGGTCCAAATCCATTCCTATATATTTCATGCATCGTTCGTTACGACCAATTTCTCAATTTATAAGATTTTTCCGTTTACATGCGAAAAGAGCTCCAATTACAATACGTTTTTCGTGATTTAAACCGTATGAAATAATGGACGATATTAAGCATCATTAAGTAATCATAAACTATCAAAAATATTTAACTAGTTAATATCTAAAACCAAAAGATTTTGGCAATCTCATAAATGGATATTACCGCTTTTACGCTTTTCTCCCATCAAATACATCTAAAATTTTAACAGTTTTATTCTCGAATCTTATTAAATTTCATAATGTAAATTAGCCTCTGCAGAAAACGCAGACTAAATATTTTCACAATCTATTATATGGTTCTTATTATGATTATAATTTCATGGAACAAATCAAAAATATTATGAGACTTTTTACAAAGTATTTGACCACAAAATCCCCGAGGTAGGTTCATAACTAAAATACTGAGTTAATGTGAAACAACAAAATTATACCTTTGACGTCGTTTAGATGGTCAGAACATTACCATGATAAGTCTAATGTAATATTTTATGTGTAATGTATAAAAGTCTTTCAATAGTATAAGAAAAGGAGATTAATCTCTAGATTGACCTAAACATCTTTATTTAAAAATAAAAATCATGCTGATTGTATGATGTAAAAACTCATTCAAACCATTGTAATTGACAAAGAATATATTGCTTAATGTATCTAAATAAATATAAATTTATAACTATGAATTTTTCGTTAAAAATGTAAATATAATAAATTTTAAATTTGCTCGTTTACAAACATGTAAGTTATTTTATCTTTCACTTACATTTACTATCATTGTAAATATTTGTGATAATACAATTTCTATCTTATGATTTGAATATTATTCACATAAATATTAATAATTTTCATATTTATACACAAATGTATGTTAACAACGTTAAATATATTTTCATATTAAATATATATTCACAATAACTGATTTCACTCGATTCGGGTTTTAAAGTAAAATACGGTTATTATTATAAGTGAATCATAATTTTTCTAATCAAGTGATCGAATCTATAAAGTAATTGCTGACTGAGTCATTTGTAAGAGCTTTGCATCGAAAAAAATTAGTGCGAATAATAAAATGATCTTCATTTATTTAACTAAGCGTTGATGTTTCTTGAAACCCGTAGTCGTGTGAAAACACGAAACCCCAAAGGTAATATGAAGTGCACGAATTACATGTTTGGCTTGGACTTCTGGTCTTCCTCAAAAGAGCCATATTAATGCGGATGTGTAAGTATATTAATAAGGTCTACATTTGTACATTGGATACTTCCATTTTTCTATTATTCATCGGATCCCGCCCGCTGGCGATGACAAATTGCTTAATGTTTTTATTCCACGGAAGATACTTTGAATTTCGTGATATTAAAGACGGTATTTTTTTAGAATGAGCAACTCAAAAAATGTGTACCCTCTATATTTACAAATAAGCCTTCATTTTGTAATAACAGCTTTTCGAACGGATTAAGCAAATTGGATAATAATTTTATACATTATGTTAATAAATATTGGTATAAGAATAAAATTATGCAGAATTAATGATTTACCATTTAATTTATCTTCATTTATGAATGCCTTTAACCGAGATATATAAAATTGCTTAACCATCAATGTTTGTATCTGTAGGCGTTGATCACCTTGGTGGTTCGGATAATGCAGAGGAGGATCCTGCGAGGGAAAAAAGAATTTCAAAATTCTAATTACAAATTGTACTCCTTTCCATTCATGCAAAATTTTGTTTTTGCTGCTTTTAGATTTATATTTATTGTTTGAACCAAACGTGAAAGAAATTTCTGAAACACTCGGGCTCGACACTATTGCAGCGTGGATGTTCGAATTCCTTTTTTTTAGTTCTTGATTATATTGTGATTAGAAAGGAAATTTATATAGAAATAGTAATTACGGATCTGCGGACGAAATAAAATAAGAAGAAATCACATTGTCAGCGTCAAATTACGAAGTGTTACCCTTGAATCCATAATGTGTGGATCATTATGACTTCCTTACAATGTTAGATTTTAAGTTGCACCAATTCAGCCTCCAGTCGTCGCACTCTTATTTTCCAGAATATCCTTTGCTATATTTGGCAGTACGAAATTTTGTATCCTTGACGTGTCATCAAATTATATTCTTTTAAGATAAACCGCTGTTAATAATAAATTCAGTTATTATTAATATTGTCGAAAATATTTACTCCCGAGGTTCTTCAGTTATTGCGAATAACCACTGGAATGCAATCTTAGTTTTAATTTAATCCTCAGACACTAATTAATACTTAGTCATTAATTATTCATCTAAGCACAATATATCAGAATTGTACAGAATCTTAAATGAAATAGAACTGACACAACGAAATAAAACGCATTTGTATTCACTGAATATTTGAGTATTTGTTTTTTTTTTCATTTAAAACCATAATTTATATTTCCAATTTATTTATAAAATGAGCGTTTGGAATCCTCATGAAAAATTCTACAAATACTGCTCAAACTCATTTGAAACTAATGATCTCAGTTTGGTCCCATTGCACAACAAGTTAAACAACCTTTCATTGTTAATCTTCCATTCTTGTCATATAATCCTATCCATAGATCAATTCTAAATCCAATATATGTTATTAGCTTTTCGTGCTGCAGGTCAAAAACCATAAATCAGACTGAAGGAAAATGCGATTGCATTTAAGGAATCACGAATGGAAATAATGACTGAATAAAAATTTCGATTTGCAAGTTAAATTCAATTTTTGTCAGCAGTTGAAACCCAAATCCGAGAAAAAGGAAGCATTTGTGATCGTAGACTTAAATAAGAGTGAGCGATGTCTTCGCTTGACTGATAAATTGCGAATTTTACTTGAAAGTGATATATATTTTTTTAAATCAGTTTAAAAATTGTACAATAAATAACATATCACTTATGCTGGTAAATCTAGTTATGACGACAGATATTAGAAGAAAAATTTCGATCAGCATCCTCATGTGCATAAGTCCGGAAGCGTGAAACAATAATTGCTGTCCTATAATACTTATATCCTATTTAACTGATATTGATTACGTATACATAAAATTTTATATGTATATATTTTTATGCAAATCAAATTTTCATTTTATACATTCTACGATACAAAACATTTGCACAAAAACCGAAAACATTCATTTCAAATCTGTAAACCGTAATTATTCATTAGTGTTGTGTTGAAGATAATTAAAAAAAATGCCAGCTTTTACTCAGGATCTTAACAGATTAAAGAAGTTTTCGATTTTTGAAGTACAAGAGGAGTATGGAAGAAATACCGAGTCAGAAAATGTCACTGAACAAAAAAAGGTGTTTACCGCCAAAATTTGAAAATAAATTTTTATCGATCTTTAATATTTTACCCTTTGAAAAAGGAACTTTTGCAAAGCTAAATCTACAGTCAGATGACGAATTGACATAATTAAAATCATCAAACGTGGACGGCAATATGATTATACATAACGATAAAATAAAATTTTATGTATTTATGATTGTCCTCCAGTCCCGTTATACTTTCACAATCGTCAATTCAGGTATTTGTGTTACCGTTAAGAAACATCCAAAAGATGGATGTGACGGGATAATATACTTTTTGGGTTCTTCAACGACAGTAAAACTGTTGCGGTAGAAAACTACTCTTAATACCACCGTAACGTTCTTTCCAATGAGAAATCAGTGATACGGGCTAAAAATTGGATCGGATCATTGCCTTATTTAAATGCGGAAGAATAAGCCGTGAGAAATTCACTTCCGAAGGTGAAGTTTTCATCAAGTTTTTTGCGATCATGAAAGATGGGATCGATCTAATCCTTATTATTATATATATTTGCTAAGCGAACAAATTGACGACCGTGAAACCATTCCACGTCCGATACATAATAATCAGGAAGCCGTTGGTACGTTCTTTCTTCCTGCCGTAAATCCATATTTTCACGTCAATGCGTCCTTACAGTCTAGATGGATTGCAACATAAACGAATATGAAAGCGATTAAAATTCGAACACCTCGGAAACGCGTCTTGATTTTCTCAAAAATTAAACTTTTAAGGCTCCGTTTGCTGAACAAGAGAAAAATAAAATTTTTCACATGATACAGAATTCTACCGCGACGCTAAAAACAACGATATCCAATTGCAAAAATTCCCAAGTCGGTGCTTGGCAAATTTTAAAATTATAAATTGTTATTAAAAAGAGGATAAATAATGAGAAGTTTTTTTTTTTTTGGTTTAATGCACATCATCGTCAATCGAAGACATCACGTCAAACTTCTTAGTTTGACCCATCATCTGAAATCCTTTACGAATTTTATTTTAACAGGCAATACAATAATTCTTTTCATCATAAAGTGCAGTTAGCAACAAAAATCGAGTTTTAACACAAGTAAAAATTTGGCGTTTTTCATGCGTTCAGATGAAAGCGAGTGCGTACGAGAAGGGAGCAGAAATGTTTGGGGAATTTTGCAAAAGAAAACCTGACGTGACGATCACCACTTTTCGGACTCGAATTATTTGTTTTTACTCCATTCGGTGCACAGCATAATCCTGCAGCCCACAGCCAAATTTTACGTGACAAAAACTCTTCTTTAAATCGGTTCTGCCACTGGCAAGGACGCGCATACGAACAAAGAAAAATTTCAGTCCTGCCGTTGCCGATCTTTTACATCTGATCATTTGAATAACGGATCACCGCCCGGATTCGATGCTTTTAAGGGAAAAAGGTAAAATTTTCTCTGCTGAAGTAACTTCTCCCACCCGATGGATGGAATGGTGATTTGTGCCACCAAAAGAAGTTGCGAAAAGTTTCTTAGCCGCGTTTCTTTTCTTTCTGACTTTTCAAATGCGAGTCATTCGAGGGGATATTTCACTGCCCGTCCTTCAGCATGGATAGAAATGAAGCAAATAAAGAACTAACAGTTGTAAACGGCGGCTAAACTTTTGCGTGTGTAATTTTTTACCGCGCAAACTTATCACTCCGCCAGATCAGATATTTAATGATGATGGTGCAGATTAAGGTGAGATTGACAATAAACTGGTGGGAGTGTAAAAGGTCGAACGTGTAATGAATTAACCGGATTTTTCTATAATTTTCCTCTAATAGTTTCTTATTCTGGTACAGTTGTCTCTTCGTTTTAGTGATCTACCTGCTGAAAAAGTGCTTTGACACTTGCGACATAATCCTATAAATAAAAAAAAGCTGCTATCCCATTTATCGATCTCGGGTCACTGAAGAACTATTAACAATTTCTTTAAATTTTATAATTTTCAAAGACTGTTATAAAAGCTTTATAGGACAAAATGGTTAATAAAATGTAGGAGTTGATGATTATGTCCATTAGAGAGAATGGTGATTGTGGGATCGGCAATATAAACTTGACTTGAAACATTCAAGTTAATTTAATTAAATTTTTAAAAACTGGAATAAAGTGTATCTTATTTTTATGTTCGTGCTTTGTCTAAACTGAATGTCGAAAATGTCGGGAGCATCGTTCTTTCTTGGTCTCTTCCCAAATCCAAACGTAATTCGCCGTTGACCTTAGTCTTTTTTAACAACTTCTTGCTAAGCTAAAAAGTTCGGACAATAACATGTAAGCTGGATAACAACCTGCAAACCAACAGTCAGGAAAAGCATTGTAGTTCAATCCAAAAAAACGGATTTTATCAGAAATTCTTTTATATAACCTTCTGAATCTCAAACAGGAAAATTAATCTATTTTCTCGAAATAGATAATTTTATTGTCATCGTTGAATTTTCTTGTTGCCTTTTTTTTTCATTTGGTTCCTTATTTTTAATAATACCGAAAAGTTTTAAACTAATCTGATAATTTTGCCTAAATATTAAAAAAAAATATTCGCACTGGACCAAACTTTTAATTTAAAAAGTTAAAGATTGTATTTGCTGTAAAAAACAAAACTGTCTGATAATGATGTATTAAATATGGACAAATCTTCCGTTTACGTCAATTTACAGTAAAAAATTTCAAAATTATATTTTATCAACTTCGCTTTACTAGGCACACTATTCATTTTATACATCGAATTATTTTTTTATTAAAATTAATGCAAATATCTTTATATTACATCTAATATTATTTACAAAATGAATAATTTTAAAACTGAAAAAATTAAATCCGTTTTTCGATGGCATTCTTATATTGATACATAAATATTTTAAGTGCAATGTCGAAAAAAATCGTATAATAAAAATCGTTTAACTTAGTATATGAATTATCTGCAAAGTATGGTAACATTCAGTTTTAAATGCATGTTGGAACTTAATCGGACTAAAATTAATTATTATTTGAAAATTTCCTCCGACCACTCTGCATCGAATCCTAACGTTCAAATAAATCTGATTATTAATGGCTAAATGCATGAAGCTCTCAATTTTATGTTTTCATCTGTATCAATATTTATTTCTGATAGAACTATTGAATTTTTTTAAATTTTAAATTTCAAAAACAAACTTAAAAATTAATTTAAAATCTTTGACTTATTTTTAGAATGTAGACCTAAGGATCACATAATTTTAAAAAAAAAATATAAAAAAAGAACCTTTAATAAAATTTTATTTTCCAAAACTTTTCACCGCAGTTATCTTATATTCATGTATTCCTATTTGATACATAAATGCTTATTATTAATGTATATCTTAAAGAATAAAAAACACTCTTTCTTGTATTTCAAAAAAATTTCCAATATGGCACAGATTAAGTTTACAGCAGATTTAACAAATCAATTTATTACATTTAAATTTTTATCGTAGAATAAAATCTACAATTTTTAAAAATTTTCATATTTGTACATAAGTATATTTGTGTGAATCATCACTCTTCTTCCACAAAATCATGCTAGGTTTCTGAATGTAATTTTTAAAAAACAAATTTTTTTTCGAAATATTGAGATAAAGGAAGATCGACATATATTGTGGCTACATGTGTACACGATATATTTCGGATCTTACAGCCTACATTTAACAGATGAATATAGAATTTTTTTTTTTTTTTATCATTATGAAATTTAAATTTTATTTTAAAATTTAACAATTTAAAACGAATTGGAATTTTAAGCGATTGAATAATTATCAAAGGTATTAATCTTTCCGCCGATTGAAATATTGAATTTCTGAGCAAAAAAAAAGACAGTTCAAAATATTACCTTACGAGTGAGAGCGAATATTATAAGAGTACTTGCATTAAGAGACATTCAGGTTGGGTCAAGGTGGGATTAAAATTGGTCCGTAATATAAATCAGCCCACAAAAAGATAAGTTTGGAGTTCTATAAAATGGTTAAACGTTATTTAAATTACGAACCAGACATTTTGTTTTTGTGTCGCATTTAAATTTCGTCCTCAGACTAGTGTCGAAAGTAATGTAAAGCAGTTGATTATGGTTCAGAAAAAAATTTTTTATTATTCATTCTTATTAATATCCACATGCGAAAAGTGGGAAGACCCGAGTTTTGGAACGGAAGGAGCAAGCACAATTTGGAGCACTAACAAAACACCCTAAAGGAAACCCAAATTCGTTTAAAACACTCAAAAATTAAAAAATGTCTTAAAAAGAAGCTTTTGAGGTTTAAAAATAGAAGGAATCTCTTCCCATTCTAATCAAAAGATTTCGAAAAGAGCGAGATGGATAACTGGAAACCGAATTTTTTTTGTGAAACTGAAAAGGAAACAAATATGAATTGGTTGTGAGGAAATGTAATTGTCCAGCTACCTTTGTACCTGTTTTCTCAAGTCTTCCTTTCCCAGTCAACATCAAGTTTAACTGCACTGGTAACTTTCGAAATAAACGATGGTTTCGAAAAAATTACAAGAGCACGAGAGAACAGCTAAAATGAACGAATATCGAGATTTGGAGGAAGATAAAAATCTATCGCTTTTGTTCCATTAATAAACTAATTGAGAAACATTTTCTGTATTAATAAGAATCGCATTACCTTGAGTATAACTAAATTTGAGCGTCAAACTAACATATTTTGCTTCATTTGAATAGTTGTACGAAATAGTTCACAACACTTTTATACGTTGCTCATCAATAAAATGAAAATAGTTCGTCTATTCTTGATTCTTTTCGGTAGGAAATCTTATTTTAACATTGATGATTAACTTTTTTCAAAAATTTGACTTGAAACCCCTAAAAAAAGTCAAATTATTTGCATTTTTTCCGAGCTATACACAATTTTTTAACAACGTATTTTATCTTTGCGGCAACTTTTATTCTCATTAGTGCATGCACTAAACATACTTAACGCGCATCAAATAACAGAACCATAAACATATTTTATAAATTAGTATAAAATAAAAAATTATTGTTGTTATAGAGAATATTTACCTTAGCCTTTGGCCCTAACTAAAACTCAAATATATGTATATGAGATTTTATACATATACACTAATGAGCATACACTGCTATATGTATATGAGGTCAACATTGTTTGTGAATAAATTCAAAGAGTATCATCTTCAAAAACGTGTCTCAGTGTTCGATATGTAAATCGCCAAATATTAATTAGAAATTCAAATAACTTGCAGGTTAGAAACAGTGAATTTAATGAAGAAAATTAATTCACCTAATTGAAGGTGAGTAATTGAATTGAATGAAGGGTAACATGAATGTCCCAGGGCGTTGATTCTCACTTAAGTGTTATTTACTCACTCACTGAACTCATTTATTTCAACCCTTCATATTTTATCAAAACATGAATTTGAATTATGTGACTATTTCAACACAATTTTACATGAAAATCCTATTTATTTAAAAAAAAAAACAGTTAAAATCTCTATTAATCAGCACATATAAATTTATATATTTATAATTTGTAATTAAACTTCAAGTGAATAAAAAGAAAATCAACTTTAGTTCTTTCAGTTTTAATAATTATGAACGTATCAAAAGATAATCACTGACTCTCATCATCATATTTAAATTCTTATGGCACTGTCCTGTTTCATCAGTTTTATTTGTTTCAAAATACATTTCTTCTTTTCACGGTCTATCAAATTAAAAAATGTGATATTTTCTTTAAATAAAAATTTGCCATTTGATTGCCATTTGACGGCAAATGGAACATAGTAAATATTTAAGTACACAGACAATTGTACGAAACATTTTCCATAATTGTCCTTGTAATATCGCTTCAAAATTGAATGAGAGATTGGTGAGACCATAATTTAGCAGGTTCATTTCTTTAATCAAAACATCGGTTAAAATATCAGCAGAAAGCATCTCAACAACAACAAGGTACCAAACTATGCGTTTGCACAAGTCACAACCATCGTTGTTCTTTAAGACAAACTTATTTTTACTTTATATCAGACAAAGAAACAAATGTTATTCTGAACTCTATTTTTAAACGTAACATATTCATTTTTAAGGTCGAAAAATTTATCCATCTGTCCAAATTCCCTTTCTTAAAAAGGCCAAGTTTTCTTTCACATTATCGACCAATTAATGCTTACCAAGAGCGAAAGGACATGAATTGTAATTGTTTCTATTCAGGGTGAAAGTCAAAGAATATTAAAAAAAATTAACCACACTTAAAATCTTTATTATATTTCTTTGCCAATTAATTAATTTCAATATCTTCGCCTGATAGTTAATATAAGTACGTTAAATTATGATATTTATTATTAAAATAATAAGCGAATTAATCAGAGACAATGTAATTTGATTTGATTAATAATGATGAGACCTAAATATAAAAAGAAAGAAAAATTTAACATCACGAAATACCTTGCTTTTACTTCAATAAATTTTTACAGCATGAAGATAGAAATAAAATTTTCTAGTTTAAAAGATTTCTATTCGAGGGATGATATATAAAATGTCTTGCAATCAAAAATGGCAGCATGAGTAACAAAAAAAGGATGTAATATTACATTAACATATAGAGGTCTTATATGGAGAAAATAATACATATTATGTAAACTTTCAAAACACAAAAAATTTCTAATATATCTCGTTTTTAGTATAAAGAAATAATTATTATTAATTTACAATTTCTCAGTAAATTGCAATAAATTCTGAAAACTTCATTTCATCAATATACATCACTTTAATAACAAAATGGTCTTTTGTAAGTTTTTCTTCATTTAACCAATCCTTCAAGTTAAAAATATTTAATTTTTGACATGCATTGATTTTTTGATACTCGAAGTGTCTATATGAATTATATATTATGCCTGCAGGACTGTATTTTCTCATTTCATTTATTTATCAACAAATTGCATCCAATCACTAAAAATATATGAACCGCCAATTTTCAAGTAGTAGTATGTTCTCAAAGTATTTTGATTTATATCAAATTGGTAACATTGTTATGAAAATGGTGTTGCTTAAATTTAATTCGTTGAAAATTTCTTCCGCTTGATTTACAAAGCAAATATATAATTAAAATAACTTTTATAACAAAAAAAATACAAATCCCGAGTATGAAAATGTGGAACAAATACATAAAGCACATTATTTTTTGTAGGTAAGTCAAGTTATTTATAGCTTTTTGATATGCAGTCCTAAGATTTTTTTTTATATTTAAAAGATCTCAAATTATCCACTTTAAAAGAACCTCGAGTTCTGAATTACTTTACATTCTAAAGATTTTAATTAAATGTGATTTGTTAAATACGTTATATTTAATCCCATAAACCCCACCTCCCGTCAATTGAAAAACAATTATTCTTTATTTTGCAGTTTTAACAAATTAAAAGATTAGTTTCATACAACTAACTCCAGAAACCCTAATGCAAGGGATACCAAATATTACCTATTAACAAAATTGCGAGCTGCCATCTGTTACTAATGGTATTTTGATTTCAATGATACTTGATTTGATATCGAAGTTCATTACGCACAAATCAAGTTGGTTGATTAGCGAGGCTTGAACACAATATAGTTATTGTTAATGAAAATAATGTTTCTCCGAGACGTTAAAATTTGGCGATAACCGAAGGATCATCCCTAATATTATCCAAAAGCCATTATTTGATCCCAGTTTTCCGACTCGTCTCCCCCGAAAGATAAATTAATGGTTAAATCTGCCCATCGGCAGTAAAACAATCAGTCATAAACTTATAAAGTTAATGACTTTAAAAATTAATTCCTTTCAATATAATTACTGTCAACAGCATCTGATTTTGATGTTCCTTCTTTGAACTAATGCACTTAACGAATGCAGCATATACACACGTCGCTTCAGCTCTGAATTTCGTGTTCTTTCATTAAAAAATCATTCATAAAGACTACTAGCCGATACCTCATGTATGGAATGCTTGTAGGTGTCTCCCTCAAACATGTCTGAATTTTTAATTTAATAGATTTTATTGTCATAATATCATCAAAGCAAGACAATTTTGAGGTCACTTAGACATTAGCATTCAGAGGTTTAATTGATTCACGGTTGCTAAAACCTAATGCTAATTTTCTAAATTAGCGCAAATTATCTTCTCCCGGAGCTCATTTTACTTATGATTGATATTAATATCTACTTTACCTTCAGGACTTAACATGAAAATTAAATAAATTCTCAGCAAATTTTTCATTGTTCTAACAATAAAATGTCATTGCCCTTCCTCTTTAGAGATTTCCAAGCCTAAAACCTAAGTAAAACCTAAGATTTTTTTCTTCTCCTTCAATAATCATTTTTCGTTATTCAAAAATTTAATGGCACTCATTTATTTTTATTTCCGACTCGTCTCTCCCGAATGAGACGTAAATGGTTAAAGTTGCTCATTAACAAAAAGAGAATCAGAGTCATCAAATTGTAAACGAAATTAATACTTTCAACAATAATCTGCTTTTGATGCCATTCATTTGATTTAAAATTTAACTCTTATGATCTCTTGATACATCAAGGATTCGCCGATCCTTAAGTGTAAGTGCATTTAATAGATGTAATAAAATCAATATCTTTCATAAAAGTAGAAATTAATTGATGGATTGATTTTGTAAGAATAAAATTATGGCAAAAAATTGATATTTACAAACAAAGATTATCAGAAATTAATATAGATACATATAAGAATTTTATTTTCAATGAGTGTACATATGATTTATTAAGATGATAATTACATAATTAGAAATGTGAATATGATAGTACTTTATTACATTGAATTTTAATTCAAACTTGATTCATGAACAATAAATTTAAAAAGTTTAAATATTTCTTACTTTTTTTTTTGGATTTTGGCCATCAACCTCAAATCAGATGGATATGCCTCCGTAATTTTGATTAACAACTTTACTCAAAGAAATTCCGCATTCAGTAATAAGTGCTACATTAACATGTTATTTAGTTAAAATTTTGATTCTTTTTAAGAGTGTGTGAGAGAATGACATTTGATTGAGAGCAGCCGCAAGCAAAAGAAACATTTACATTGGAAAACTTTCCATCAGTAACTTTTTTACATTTAAATCCATCAAAACCGTATGGTATTATACCATGCTTTGTTTCTCGTTTAGATCAACTCCGACCATATTTGTTTTTTTTTGTAAAATAATACGTCATTAGTCATAATTAAAAGAAAATAAAATCCTAACTATACAGAAATAAAACAGTAAAACTTTTTCTCTAAATGTAAATTTACTCGTAAATTTCTATAACTTGTTCCGTTAAGAGCTGCTAAGTCACCTGAAAAGAAAATCTGATTTATATTTTGCAAACGAGGGAACAATGAATGAATATGAATCAAATTAAGTTCAGGCACGAAAATTTTAAGCATCCACTGGATGATGAGAAGTATAAAAATGTATTTAATAATTCTTTTCCTTAACTCCCGCCGGATGACGGAAAAAGATCGTGTCATAATGATGTTAACCTCGAATATACTGTAAATTAATGTTTCGTTTAAAAGTCATTTCATTTGCTCAGTTCATGTCTAGCGTCATAACACTAAACCCGTAAATTTTATGATATGCTTCGATTGCAGATTCATAAAATTCAACAAAAGGCATCATGCCAAAATCGTTCCCAAAGAATCTCACTCATGCGTTCAAAAGTTTTCACTTTAATATAAATAAAATAACGCATATAAAAATCTAAAAATTATACCAATCGAATATTTAAGCAAAAAAATCAGAATTTTGTGAAGTCAAAAAAATATAATAACAATATAAATAATCAATTTATTTGTGGAAGTAATACGCCAATTATGAGAAAATTATTAATGCAAATAAAACAACATTGCCATATTTATTTATTAATAAGAAATTAATTTATCACTCCAAAATTTAAACAACCTAGTAAAACATATATATATATTCAAAAACTCAAACTATTAAAATTATTACTTTCAAATTTACATAAAATTTTAGTGTCTGATACATCATAATTCTTCCCATGAAGAATTTATCAATTTTATAAATATATACTTTTTAGAATCATATTTTATGTGATGATTTGATGATGATTTTCAATAAAAAGCATTGTAATAATATGTTTAATTAACAATGAAAAATCAATTTATATATATATTTATATGCTTTTATATAAGTGCACATTTTATAAAATTAAAATTTTCATCCCATTAAAAACAATTATTTTTTAAAAATAATAAAATTTTTTAAATTTCTATCATCAGTTATGATGTTTAAAAAAAAAGCTTTACGTAAAACTAAAAAGAATACCTTGAATATTATTGAATATTGTCAAAACTGTTATATGAATAAATATTACATGTATATATTTTATGAATAAATATTATTAAAATTGTTACATATTAAATTTTTACTGGCAATAATTATATTATGAAAATATTTTCACCGTAAATTATTTTATACTAACATATTAGTAAAATTAGCATAAATTTCATTTTATATATATATGAATGATAATAA
>JAOWBB010013491.1:0-57459 GCA_028565995.1 Ricinus marginatus
TGAGTTCATATGACGATGATGATGCCAGCAGCGGTAAGGTTTCGATAAGCGTTTGGACACTGACGCAACATATATTTAAATATGTTATATCCAAGTCTAGGCCGATGTAAAAACCAAAAATTATCGAGCAATATATTAATGTGTATTAACACACTAAAAGACTGTAACCAAATATGTGATACATAATTTTAAAAAGTTTAAAAAATATATTTTGATATAATAGACCCAAAAAAGTGAGCAATAAATTTTTTTGCGGAATTTAGACAAATTATTTTTTTAAAGTGGAGATTAGGAAATTTTAATTTGGTTTTGTTAAAGTACATTAATGGAGGAAGCCTTGAACAGCTCATTCAATCTTGGAATATTGAATTGCCATACCTGACACGTCAGCAACTAGCGCTAGATATTGCTTGTGGAATGGAGTACCTGCATGGGAAAGGTGTTTTTCACCGGGACCTGACGTCAAAAAACGTTTTAATAAAAAGATCCGACAACGGAAGCATGATGGCCGTCGTTGGAGATTTTGGTTTGGCTGCAAAGATCCCCGATCCCAAGTAATTTTTTCATAGTGGAATTTCAGCTTGTGCGAACGTTCAGGAAACCTTTTTTTGCTTTTATTGTGTCTTCTTTTTCCCACAGATGCAAGTACAGATTGCCCACTGTGGGATCAGCATATTGGATGTCTCCGGAATGTCTCAAAGGGCAGTGGTACAATGAAAAATCCGATGTATTCTCGTATGGTATCGTACTTTGCGAATTGATTGCTCGAATCGAGGCCGACCCGGACGTCTTGCCGCGAACGGATAACTTCGGTTTAGACTATTTAGCTTTTTCGGAATTGTGTGGTCCTTGTCCTCCTCATTTCCTAAAGCTAGCGTTCTCCTGTTCGACTGTAAGTAGAGAATAGCTATATATT
Source organism: Ricinus marginatus (assembly GCA_028565995.1). NCBI lineage: Eukaryota > Metazoa > Arthropoda > Insecta > Psocodea > Ricinidae > Ricinus > Ricinus marginatus. The sequence goes on from JAOWBB010013491.1 coordinate 917, forward strand.
TAAAATTTGAAGATAATTCTAGGTCGAAATAGCAAATAAAATTTTAATTAACTGATTTTATTTTATAGTTTGAGCCAAAAAGCCGGCCATGTTTTTCCGAGATTGTAAAAACACTTGAAAGACTGATACCAGAATATGAGAAGCTGTTAAAGAAAGGCTCTGAGGAGCAGGAAAATTTTGTCAACAGCGGTTCCTTGGGCAGTCTGATGGATGTCACGGATAAGCCCAGTATAACTGCTCGGAGTGAGGAAGTTATCAATAAGTGTCCTGTAGTCACTAAAGACACAATGCACCACAGAAAATGTAAGTTATTTTGAATCGGTTTAACTTCAGTTATTCTTAAAATCTAAAATATTCAGTATTTTAAAATTTATTTAATTCGTCTATGCGATTTTAAAGCAGAATATCATAATTAGAAATGATTTCTCTAAAAGAGATACAGGCAATCTGATTATTGTACTGTATTGTAATAAGACACCAAAAGAATTTGCTGAGATTTTTCAATTTTAAAAAGTTTAAATATTGATAAATTCATCATTATTTGCACCATCCATTTACATTGATTTTCAAGTTTGAATAGCAATTGTGTTGGTAGCAATTTCAATTGAATGATATCATCGTTTGACAATCACTTTTAAAGCTGATGGAATCAACAAATTGAACACCAAGAAATTTTGTTTTTAAACAAAGAAATTTAAACACAAAAAAAATCGAAACTGAAAAATTTTCAGAAATTCAGAATGGGGAATATCACTCCGATATCATTTAAAAATTGAGATCATCAGGGGAATTGCCGCTTAAGATGCTTAAGATTTTTCCATTTATAAATGTTGATATCGTACAACACAGGTGTGATTCCATTGCATAAAATATGACCCATCTGGCACTTGGCCTATTTGACGAAGATGAATGCGCATTTCCTGCGTGCTGACGGACATAAATAAATTTCAAAACTCCTTTATTTTTACCAGGTTAATGTTCGAGAGCAGTTTTTTTGACCGAAAGACAGAACTTATTTTATTAGGCTCGTGTTGTAATATGACAACGTGATTTTCAAACAGATTGCATCCATTTTCTTGTATAAAATTAAAAAAAGGGTTAGAATGTTAACTCTAAAATAATTAGGGCCTTTAAGATTTTCGATTCGATTTCCTTAATCCCGAAAAAATCCTCGTGGGTAACGAATTTATTCTAGTTTTTATTGTTTTCAATTTAATTCATTTGTAATTCTCATTAACATTGCGAAAATTGTAATTTTTTTTTTTTTTAGTCATTTATATATGTTCGTGTTTTCGAATGACTTGGGAACTTACATATGTCTGTTATAAAATATATTATATTTATATAAGTATAATATATTTATATAAGTATAATAATATATATATTATATAAGTATAATATAATTATATTTATATAAGTCCCGGTAACTTTTTATATTTGAAATAATAATAGTATTACTAATATTTGCTGTATGAGGGATTGCTGGCAGCTAACTTTTCGGATGTTGGATGCTCTGTGGTTTACCACAGATTTTGAATGAAAAAGAGACGCAGATGAGTTATGTGGAGTATAGCTGAAATATAAAGTGTAACGCATAATTATATTTTAGTTTTAAAATTTATAACGTAAGAATCTTAGGAAGCTGTTTCAAAGAAATGGTGAAGCGATTGCTTTTGAGTTAAATTGTTTACGAACAAGCCAGTTTTTTATTTTTTAATGAATATTTCAAATCTGTATGTATTCTTTTAGTATTTTAAATTCATCTAATAAGATTTTAAAAACCAAAAACACAGTTGTATCATTCAACTTTTATGAGAATTTGTTGATTTTCGACACTGTAAATATACATAAATCAATTAAGCTAACTTGCAAATCGTTTTTAACTTCTTTCGATAAAATTCATGTATGCATTTATTGAATTTTTTTTTCCTGTGGCCAACAGGAAGTGCTGAAGAACGGAAAGAAGTATGCGGACCCCTGCTTTAGAGCAAGGACAATTAAAATTTGATTAAAGTACCAAACTAAGAGAAAGATTATTTCATTTTTTCAAATATGTTTATATTATCAGTAATTATTTCAGGTAGGAAAGAATAATAAATAAATTGCAAAGAATTGTGTAATCAGATTCAGAACTATTTTTATAATAATATTATACGATAATGTAATATATATTTATATAATATGTAATATATCTCTAATACAGTCCCAAGTCTAGAGTGAATGTTTAAATTCCCTTTTTTTTTCACCTTGTTATAAGAAGGCCGAAAATTTTAAGTTCATCATTGACATTGTGCTTCTTTTTATTTAATGTTAGAGATTTCTTTAAAATTTCAAAACTAATAAATCGTTCGGTTTATTTCAAATTTTTATTAGAAAAAAAAGAGAAAATTCAATCCTGCAAGAGGCGGTTCGCGTTACAGACATTTCAGATTTGAAAATTAAATGCCGCATGGTTTCCGCCGCAGTCTACAGGAGCTCCGGCCCTGGCCCAGTCTCAAATACTGATGGATCGTCAGCTGAAGCTAAACAAACTATTTCGGGTGTCGAAAAGCAAAAAAAAAAAAAATATATATATATATGTGACAGTGAATAAGAAAAAATTAATGAAAGAATTTATTAAAAAATTATTTTTTGTATAAACAATGAAGTCATTTTAATAAATATTTCACGCACGTGATATTTTTATATTTTCATCTTTTAATCTCAAGAAAAAATTTTAATCCGTGCCAAGGAAAATTACTTTTTACTTTAACGGAAATGAAGAATTTAAAATCGTTATAAGTAACTGGAAGACCGGGATTTCGTGCAGAATTTTTATATCTAAGAAACTAGATCGAAACGCTTCGGTTTCCAAGAGTTTATGTTTCATTAGCTGTATGTATTTTTCCAGTGCATCACAGGCGCAGTTTGTCCGAAGATGTGGCGAATTTCGTCTTTCCGAAGCATACGGCACCTAGTGATAAGGCCCGATGCCACTTTCTAACTGCACCGAAGCATCTCAATTATGAAATTCTGGCCAATCCAAAACACATAGGAGAAAGAATGTGTCAAGAGGATCCTCATTATAAGCCGAGGTACAATACATTTTTATTTTTTTCTGATCCCCATATATTTAGTTTTACGTTTCTTGAGCTCTAACTCGGGGAAATTGAAGTGTATCCATGATGCACGTATGAAGTGGAATTCGTAGTTTGAATCTCAATTCAAATATCTCGCAAATTTGCAATTTTTTTTCACACTGATCTTTCCTAAGAATTTTGATTAAAATTCAAAACAGTTGCAATAAAAAATATTCCTATCAACTATAATTTTTAGTTTATGTAACGCTTTCCAAATCACGGCACGGGACGAAGAAAGTCGTCCTCGAAATATATTCGTGCCATAACTGGAGCCAAGTTGCTGTTCTCTTTAAAGTGATATTTTACATCGTGATAATGCAGATAAATTTTTTTTTTCTATGAAACTTCTCGATTGAAATCTTTTACCAGGCTTTCCGGAGAAAAGGGTAGCCGATCAAATCCATTTTTGGCGCTTTCGCAATTCCGAGAGGTGAAGAAGATCGTCGGATCACAGAATGTACACCACTCTAAGGATAGGCAGAAGTCAGCAGAAAGTCCAAATTCTTTCTTTTACAACAACGATTTGTTTTCTTCCTGCTTCGAGCTTCCTTCTCCATTCTATGGAATCACGCCGCCGTCTAGCCCGGCCGCCGGGACTAGTTTCGAAGAAAAGCCGAAGGATGGTAACTGCCGCGAAATTTTTCAAATAGGCTGTGATTTAACAAGTGAAAATTCGGAAAAACGTCCGACAGATCGATCTGTCTTGAACTCGAAAACGCGAAACTCATCGAGATCGCCTTCCGTCTGTGCTTCCGACAGTGTCAAAACAAAACAGAATTTAAATTTAAGTTCTAGTCCGAAATCTGTTACATCCTTCCGACGTCTCGAAACCACGAGTTTCAACGATGACAGAAGCGAAATAAACTGTGCGGGAACTGCTGCTCATTTAGTGCGTGCCGCAGATACGAAAATTTTTCCGAATGGACCTCATTTTTCTTACGAACTCCCCTGCGGAAATGAAAGCGCCTCGACAAGCTATTGTTCCGTCTTATCGGCGTCTTTGCCAAGTTCGCCGACGCTTCGGAAAAAGTCGATCCCAAAAGAAACTGAATTTGCTCAAAAGGAAATGGAAAAGCAATTCGGTAATCATCCGTCCGTCATCGAGTCCAACGAAATGCCAAAGAGACTAACAAAATCGAAAACCGTTCCATTGTTGAAAAACACTCAGATTTCAGTACTCGAAAATACAGATCCGGAAAAATATGAAAGGAAAAAGATTTATGTAAAGGAACCTAACGGTTCCTCGCATTCTTCCGAAAATTTTCACCTTAAAAGAGTCTTCCAGTTCAATCTTCCACATGCTAGAGAAATGGCGAAAAGTGACAAAAGCAAACACACAAAGGAGGCTTCATTTAATTCACTCGGCGGCAGTCGCATGTCTTCCAGTTCGAGCAATCTGTTGGAGTGTCGCATCGATGACACCTTCCTCGTGGCTTCCAGTTCGCAGCTCAGGAGAAGGGGTTCTTGCGAAAGTGGATTCTTTAGTTGCATGGGAGAGGATTATGCTGCTGGTGGGACTTTTCCAAGTATAATTTCTAATGCATGTTCTCGTATGTTTGCTCGGACATATCGGATAACTTCGCTTTGCACAAGAAATAACGGAAGTTGCAATTTCGAAAAGTTGCAAGATTTTTCCCTAAAATTCCAAATTTGGCCTTGGAACTTTTCAAGTGTTGTAGACCTGCTAGACCGTATCTAAAAAAAAATTTGCATGAGAAAATTTTTATTGTTTTTGGGTTTTTGGTCTCTGTACTTTTGTTGTTAAGTTATTTCTTCATACTGCGGCTCAGGACGTGACTCTGCAATTTAAGGTTTTTTCTTTTGTTCTGTTTCTAAAATCTGTGACATCGCAAACAAAAAATTTCAAAGTAGGCATAAAACTTAAAATTCTTCCTTTCTTTATAGAAGCCTTAATTGCTCTCAGATTTTTTTAAAATTCAGTTTTTTTTGGCCTTATCGCTAGTGATCGGCGTTTAGCCCACTTTCTTTTCGACCAAAACGGTTTTTCTTTCTCTATATGAATCCTTAGTTTAATCCTGTCGCAGTTAATTAGGAAAATGATCTCTCTTTTTTTCGATTATTTTACTGATATGTGGCATGGGAAAGAAATATAAAAAGTTTCTGTCGATAATTCCTTTCATAACTTTCACTGTCTAGCGCAAAAGATACGATGTAATTAATAAACCAAGTTGTTTTCTATGCAATGCACGAATAAAGATGTTTTGCTTCACAAAATATTACTTGTCGGTGATTTGCAAAAAGCAGACCCGAAAGACCACCAAAAAATTCTTCATAGTCTGCATTTTCTTTTCTCATTGTAGGTAATGAAATTCTGCCATCTTGCGAGTATGAGTTGCACTCTTCTAGACAAAAACATTTGGATAATTCTTTGGCTACTCTCAGTAGCTCTTCAGCAGCGAGCTCTCTGTTTCTACTGGATGATTCGTTGTCCACCACCACAGTATCCAGTCTTAAATCAGGTTTGTAGTTTGTGATCCTTTTTCATCGAACTAAAACTGGTTTGGATGATAACTCTTTCTAATTTTAACCAGTAATTCTAATTTTAAAAAGCTAAAAAAAAGCTTTTTGGAATTCAAAAAGCAGTACTGAAAGTTCTTTATGAGAAACTTTATTGTTTGTTTTATGTATGCTCACATTCGCTCATTATATGTCCAAATAAGCGAAAAATTTCAAAATTGTTCTACTGTATTGTATTGTAGAAGTTTAAAAAGAATAATTTGTCTAGAACTTTAAAAATTAAATCAAAATTTTTCAAAATTATGTGCGAATTTGTTCCGTTATTGATTTACCAAAAGACTCTTAATAAAAATTATTGTGCCGCCGGAATTTTTTCTGATCAATTTCGTTAACCATAAATATTTTCACCATGTCGATCGAACCGGCTGACATAGTAAGAAAATTGGAATTTGGAACTAAATTCCGGCTGACATTATTATTGTCTGAAATGTTTTAAGTCATTCTTTGCGATTGCGATTTCGCCTAAGAAAGTAAGCAAGCAGAATTTTCGGACCTGAAAAAACCCCATGCCCCAGTTTCACCTTCACGTACATAGCTCATGGAAATTTCTTTCGATCGGCCAACAAGGTAGTACGAAGAATGCCGAAATGTTTTCTTCATTGACCGATCAGTTCGAAACGTATCCAACATTTTGATTCAGGAAACAATTGAGGAACCAATGGCATGTTATGAATATGAAAACCCAAGAAAAGAAAGTTGGCCCAACACATTAAACAAAATCGTTTAATAAAATTGAAAAAATAAGGCAAAAATCTGTTGAAAAGGAATGATAGTGAATTCAGTTATTTTTCGGGAATTTAAATCTAGTTGCTTATATATATATGTGTGTGTGTGTGTGTGTGTGTGTGTGTGTGTGTGTGTGTGTGTGTGTGTGAGTATTAAACTCAGATCAGAAAGAAAGTTTTCTGAAATTGCTTTTTCTTTTGTTCGTGAAAGTGGCGAAGATTTTCAAAGTTAATTTCGGTGGATTGTTTTACAATTTTAGGCTCAGGAGATTTTAATGAACTAGATGATTTATCAACGAAATTTTCACAACATTCGTCAATTCTTTTCTCCGGCAAAAGATCTTCTTCCGTTTACACGGATTCTTCGGAGGATATATCAAGTCTGGTTGATATGGACGAACGGAATCAAACTCGGTATCAATCTCAGCAAATTAGCAGGATAGTGGAGTATTTTGAGAGAAAGCAAACAAGCGGATTAAGTAGTAGGAACGAAAGCCTCTCGAAACTCCGAAAAAATTACAATATCGAATTTCAGAAAAACTTAGAGAGGTTCGATTCATTGAGATCGAGCAACGGAGATAAAATAAAATGGGAAGGACTCGAAGGTAAATTTAGAAAGTCCGGAATGGGTTTAGTTCAGAGAAGAGAAAATTGCGACGAAAATATTCGGTCCAAGATCATTTACGATCTAGGAAGTAATAAAATAAGAAAATTTGGACCTCAGAACGTTTCGGAAATCAGTCACCACCAAGAATTCCCCAAAAAATTTGATGGGGGCTCTATTAGCGACGCCATAAGAAAGTCCAAAATCGAACTTTTGAGGAAAAGCCTGGAAAAGGGTACGCTGCAAGTTCCTGGCATACATCCACATTTAGATGGAGGTGGCGTCACTGGTGCATCGCCGAGAGTTCTGGCTACCAGATTAATGATATGCGAAGGAGCTGTAAAATCAAAATTACCATTGTTTGATAAAAAATAATGTTAAAATAGTTTTTAGAAAAAAAATAATTAAAAAAATGTAAAAAATTAAATGAATATGTCGTTTTCACGATCCTTAAAGAAATTAATTGTTATCTTCAAATTATTTTAAGGAAATTACGTTTGTAAATTCAAATCGTAAGAAAATTAATTTTTTCCCATGCCCAGCAGAATTAGGAGCTCTTGTCCGGGATGCCGAATCTCACGATATTTTAAAATCATTCCCAAATGTCAGATGACTTCTTGTCTTTCTTGCAATTTTATTCACCTGGGAATTTATTCTGGGTCTTCGATGAAAACATTCATTTTCATCGAAAAACCGCAAAAGAAATCCATATCAAAGAATCGAATTTTAAAAAAAAAAAGCGTATTTCGCGCGGCATTTTGAATTCTTTACAGTCATTCACAAAGCAGAATGTGTAAAATAAATTTTTTTTAATTTCTGATATTTACATTGTACCATGTATTGATTTGGATTTGTTTGTGACCGGTATATGCTGTAGCGGTATGGCTTCCATCGATGGAGTCGATATAATTGTTAATTGAATTTCTCATCGCGATTGGCAGGCATCCTCTTGTTCTATATTCAAAGGACTCCATCATTTCCAGTATATTTTTTCGTAAGATGTTACACCTGTCACTGCTACTGGAGGACTGATTAATAAACCAATTTAGTGCTTAAAATGCAAGAATTAAAATAAATGACGGATATTTTGCCAATACTCTCATTTTATACTAATGTTCCCATCGTTCTTTCTAATTTCGTTCCAACTGGTTTTTGGTTTTACTCTTTAATAACGCATAACTTTACATCCCAAACGGAAATATTGTGCTTTCTCTTGGTTTCTTCCCTAAACACGTACTTCTCTTCTATTCTATCCACTTCTAGTGAAGTTTCTCCTTATGCATTAAAAGTAATCTGCTTGCTCAATTCGGCCAATAATTCTCAAGTCGTTTTAATGCATCGGTTCGACGCTTCCTGAGTCTTTTTGCCGCGAATTGACATTTTCACGGAAACGGCAAAAATGTCACAGTGGATTCCGAAGGAATCAACTTTGGAAAATCGGCGTTCTCCGAGAATTCTAATCGCTGGCTAATCCCTCAAAATTTGCTTAGCAGGCTCTCGAATGTTTTGCAGGCTCTCCCGGGAGTAATAGCACCTAAATCGAAATCTACTTATTTCAGAAGTAGTAGCAATAAATTTGTCTCGCTCCGCAAGATTACTGTTTAATGAAAGCACTCTCGCTGGAAGTTCTTATTGTTAATTGTTATGTGCATCATTTCCTTTTTTGCTTATTATCCGCAGTGATTTAAATGAGGTAAGAAGTCGTTCATTTGGCAATTACCTTTTTAAAATTTAGGTTCCGGCTAGTTTAGAAAATAGTTCGATACTGCTTAAGTGAAAGTGAAATATTAAATGCGGCTGGTAGCTTTGGGGAAAAGGGAATTAGCAACGTAAGACTCAAAAAGGTTCGTCCTGATGAAAATCTATAATTTTCTAATAGGTGGGAAACTCAGGTTTCTTAGCTTTGCCTTCTCGTAACTACATCCGATTAAGGTCATCGGCAACATGTCAAACATTTCGAATTATTTCTGCTGGGAGTGAGGTCGCTTGGGCAATCATTTGAAGGTTAGTACAGAGAAAGGAGAATGTCAAAGGTTTCCGAGGCAAGTGTTGCCAACAATTAAGATCGAAGACATGGCTGAGGGCAGTCGGGCTCTGAGGGATAAAACCCGAAGATCTGCTTTTGCGTCTAGTAAGGGTATGCACGCAAAATTTTATAAAAAATAAATAAATGAACTTAAGTGGGCCCGTTTACAATCTTTTTTCTGTAAGTGGGAGTTTTTAATTTGCATTTATTTTATTCAGGTAAAATTGATAAAGATGAAGACGTCGTTTCTCTGGACGCCAATAAAGGTAAAGTTGGCTGCCATTCTCATTTATTTATTAAGAAATAACATACTATACATTAAATAAATGATCTTAAATCTTGTTTTCATTATTTTTTTGCTCCATGTAAATTAAATTAGACTTCGCTGGGAGACAGATTCAAATCTGTCTGAGTTGAGAGATTGAGATTCGATATTTATTAAACCGTGTGTTTGTTAACCGGTTCTTGAATGGAAACGCTGAAAGTTATTCTTCTTCATGCTTTGGATTTTAAAATTTAATATTTTCCACTCTTCGATTCCATTATGCTTTCAGTATTGCCACATCAATTCTTATCGATTCATTCTTATGCTCGGTAAAAAGTAAACATTCATTAAGGCCAAATCTTGATAATTGCATTTTAATTTCCAGAGTGCATAAACACTTGCCCATTCATGTAAATGGTTATGTATATTTGATAATACATTTGTGTTTCTTTGTAATTCCCCTGAATAACGCTTAACAAGTAAAATAATTTCGTAATTAGGACAGTGCAAGGTTACAGAATACAGAAGAGAATTATTTTAAATTTTCAAACAAACTTTTTCTAATTTTCAAAAGAAATTTTTAATGGATTACATTAATTTGCTTACATTAAATGTCAAATTTAATTATAAAATTATTTTACTTATTCATCACAAATATTCTTAACATTTTAATATAGGCTACTATAGATAAGTAAAATTTTTTATTTTGTTATAAATATGGTTGTATTCAACTATTTTTTAAAACTTATTGTATTGTAGAAAGATGGAGCTTTTGTTAAGCTAATTCATAGATGTTTCGTTTCAACCACAAGGAAGGAGTTTTTTTTTGATATGTAATGCCTTCTGAATGCAAAAAAAAGCAATTTCAATGATAATTTTCTTTAATCAGGAATTTTTTTTTTGCATTCTGAAAATCATTCAAAAGCTTTAATTAATTTGTGATGATGAAAGTCATTTTTTTGGACTTAAAACTTTATTTATATTTATTTTATTAAAGTCATTAAAGAAGATTGGAAGTATAAGTTATGTGAAATCAGTATTAGATGCTTGACATTATTACATACTTGAACTTTTTTAATTCGTTTTTTTTGGTCTTTTGATTCATATTGACTATAAAATTTTTATATATTCTTGTTTTCAATAATTTAATGTTCAATTCTTAAATGCAAGTTGATTGATTTTAGAATTATTTTGACAGTTTAAAGAAATATAATTCAACTGTTTACAGATGAAAATGTTTTTAGGTTAATTAATTTATAAGAAAGTTGAATTTGGCTCAACTATGTTAATTTGCAAATTTACTTTTAAAACATTTAATTTATTTTAAAGCCCCAACATTAATAAGAACAATTAGTAGTAAATAAAAAAATTATTTGATTGTGTGAGGTATCATTAAAAACCTTAGAATGTGAATAAATAACAATGCCAGTGCTCTCACAAACAGCATTTTCTTATGATAAATAATAAAAATAGCAAGCAATTTTTGAAAGACATACTACATTCGGAAGCGGGGAAATATACCTTAATAATTCAGGATGAATATCATAACTAAATACTTTCAGTTGCCATAAAGTACTTATCACATGCACAAATAATTTGGGATGATATGCAAGAAATTATAAGTAGCACGCCTATGCCGGTAGGTGCAAAACATTTTCGCTTCGATAAAATGAACGCTGAAATAGTGTCCAAAAAATTCGCAAAGAAGCTCATTCTCAACATCCAACGCCTTATTATACTTTTCCGAATCAGTCATGGAAAATGTTTTTCACCATTGCAAACTATTTCTTGCACCGACTTGATGGGATATAATGCTAATGCGCAGGAAAACGAATTCATATACAGTGCTGGATATCGTAATTCCCAACGACGAAAATATCGAGGGCAAGGAAATTGAAGAAACGAATAAATGCTTCTACTGGTAACGGTATAAAACGAATCTGAAAAGAACCTCTTCATCATGCCGATCGCAGTTTCACCAACTGTAGCCAACATCATAAATTCGATACTTCACCTGCGTTCACTGGGACTACCTAAACATATGCGCACAGGACGGAAACTGTTTCACATGCTCCGAAAATTTCCAAATCACCGGGGCTGACAGAAGACGGAACCACTTTTTTGGTTGCGTGACAGCAATTCTTAATCAGAGGTTGAAAAAAAAAAAAAATCAGGTCGCGATTAAACTAATAGTAAGAACTACATTGATAAAACATTTAGAAATATCGCGATCGAAAAAACTGAAATGACAACGAATGGAAATAAGTCGCCTTCTGTTTTTTTTGATGCTACTTTCGAGCTGTTGCAACTTCAAAACAAACCGTGACAAACACAGAAAAGACCGAGGCATTTATTCACTTGACATTTGTTGAAAGATTTATAAAATGAAATTGATTTCATACGTGAAGAGATTGATTCTTCGCTGGCAGCAATCACATTAAAAATCTTTGCGCTAATGCAGATTCGTTTCTCGTCTGAAAACGATGGGCATAAAAATTAAAGTAAGAACAATAATTTGAGGAAAAAATGCTCTTTAAAATGTGTGACTGCCTATGAGGATGCTCGTGGCCATCAAAGGACGATCAGTGCCTGACGCATGACCAAGTTCTTAACTGGCTTGCGACGATAATTTCGAAGTTGACGAAAAAAAGGAAAATCGAACAGAGGAAGTAAAAAAATTTAATATTTAAGTTATACGACAAATTCGGTGGCAGTTTTTATTTTCCATTTGGTGGCATTTGAAGAGAGGGCTTAGCAGCCGATTTTGGTATAAGGATCGGATTGCTGTAGTTTTAGCCAAATTTTCCCGATATAAATATGAAGTTTAATTATTACAACAGCGCAACGAATTTTTCCGTTGCCTGCGCCATCTCGGCTGGCTGTAAGATTTACCAGGTATGTTGTTTTTTCTGATTAAATTGCTCATTTTTACATTCATTCATCTTGCCTCCGGCAAGATTCTAAATTTAATTATTAAAAGTTTCACATTTTTATTGACTGTAAAGTAAAAATCAAATGCTAAATTTTAATTTCATATCTGTCCTATTACAAGCGTAATCGGGTTAAATTTATGATTTCAATTATCGACGGAAAATCTATTTTCAACTCATCGATTACGGTTACATTAGCTTCTAAATCGCTTTTATGGCCAAGACGGTTCATGTTATGATCATCAAAAATCTAGTATGAAAAGCACTGCCAGTCCTAGTCCTTAAATGTGATTTCAGCCGTGCCTAGCAGGAGTTCTGTCAAAAAAATGTTTAGATGTCCGTCCTAAGCTATTATCGTAGTAAATGCGTAAGTAAAAGTTGGACGCGAAACGACGGAAGAGCTACGCTGTAATTAATTTATAAGAAAAAAGATGATACTAAATCGGTGATATCTGGGATTGTGAACACAGAGAATCTGCTTAAGTAAGAACCCTAAAAAACGGAAAAATGTAGGGAAAATGATTTTTAACTTAAGCTAAAGGTTAGGAGATGCGAAAATCTTACATTTGAAAACGATATAGACTGCGTCATAAGAAAACGATTGAAGAAACTGTCCTTAAACTCTATGGACCATGCAATATTTAAAATAAGAACATGTTACATATAATTAATATTGAGTAATTAGCGATTTATAAAATCTCCTCCTTGCTTCGACTTTTATTTTCTATTCTGTTTTGAATACAAATGGAAAAAGTCAGAAAAAAATAGAGCTGGATTCATAATGTACTCTTAAGAATAAAAATTATGCAAAAACCTTTTGACGAATGGCTTTATACTTTTAAGTTTGGTAAATATAGCCACATCCTAAAGGTAATTTTTTGTATACCAGCAGATTCCATCAGCGGAATTGTCTAAAATTAAATTTTAGACAATTCCGTTTCCAAGTGGACCAAAGGAAACTTCCTTCAAGACTCTTTCATATCTACACATAACTCGCAGAGGCATCACCACAATTCACATCACAATGAAAGTTTCTCATGGTAAAAGCTAAAACTTAAGAGTAATTAATTGTATCCACACTTTTGACAATGGCTTGAGGATTCGAAATGGTTTATTCATGCATCTGGATAAGCGTTATCGCTTAATAAAAGTCGCCTTGGAAAGTCAATTTTTAAACTGCTTTGCGAATTTCTCACAGGAAGTAACTGCAGTGGCGAACGTTTATAATGAAAATGTTACTTAAATATTGTAAACGGCAAATGTCGACAAAATTCCCTTTTCCAGTGTAGGAAATATTTTTATTCTTTAATTTTCTGGCAAATATATTCTGTCCGATTTAAAATTCTGCTGAAATTTTATTCTGCCATTCTCAAATATTCACAAAAACTAAACCCATTCGTAAAAGTCCAATCAAAAACGACGAATTTGAGAAATTTTTTGCACCTTTTCTAACGAGATCTATCTGACATATGGAAAATGAGCAAAATCTTAATACCTAATACTTTTTTCTAGGTAATAATACCATTTTCCTAATTCCTGGAGCAATTGCTCCAGGAAAATAGGAAAATTGAAGAAACAAAACTTTAGAGAATTGGTTCCGAAGGCTCTTCAGCACACAAGCTCTCATCACGAAAATAAGTTATATATATATGTACGGGATATGTTGCAGAATTTTTATTTCTTTTTCTCTGCAGTCTAGCTCGGTTTATTTCAAAATTAAATTATTGTAACCTTAGTGAAAAGTTGTACTGCATATCAATAATTCTCGAATCTGGAGATGATCAACAATGGATCCTTTCCCACAGCAAGTTATTCCGACTGTTGATACATCCGTCAATGAGCTCGTTCCAGTTCTTTCTTAAAGGTTGAGGAAACTAGTGTTACACTTCTTAGTTTCTTCGGGCGTCACAAGCATCATTGTTTCCACAGTTATGCGGCGTAAAGCAATTTCACTAAGTTTTGATAGTGCTTGAAGAAAAAAAAGGAAAAAATTTCTCGGCGAACTTCGCCGGCGGCATTTTCTTCTTGTTCCTACTCTCATTATAATATTAACAGTCCCCTTCTTTATACAGCTTTTTCAGGTGCATCTAAGAATAATTTTAGATGTGGCAATATGTTTTGATTTTTAAATTTATTTTCTTATATTTGAATTTTATTCGAACCATCTTAATTTGTGGCGTTTGAAAACCTTGCATTAAGGCAAATTTTTATCAAATTTTTTTTGAATAGTTAATGTATTTCCAGTGCTGAAATGTTTAATGCTATCCCTTCGGTGGTTAGATTTCAAAAGGTAAAAGAAAACTTACTGAAGATATCGGCGCTGAAATTATTTTTCAAATTTTAGATTTCAAGGAGAATACCATGGAGATTTTATCAAACATTTGCAAGAAGCAAGGATTAACAAACATCAAGAGAATTTCGTATATCCATGCACTTACGAGGTTAATAGACGAGTCAAATAAAGGAAAGAGGGCATTTTTTATGAATAGAGAAGATTTACTGAGATGGTGAGTGATCTCGTTGTTGGAGATTAAAAAGATTCTTAATGAATAATCTTTTTAAAGTTAATTCTTAACAAATCCAGTGTCATCATTGGATTTCACTTTATACGGTTCCACAAAATTTTTTTTATTTGAACTCATATAAAAATTAAAGCACATTCATTCCTGCAGATACGAATATTTAAGCTTTTATTTTTTTTCATTTGTTGAATCGCTCTGTCAGTCTTGGAACTTGATTAATCAAGAATAAGCTCTGAGGTTCAAAATATAATTGTGTGAAACCGATCTTTCTAGAGAATAAATATTTTTTATAAACTGCGTGAATATTGTGATTAAAGCATCATTAATCATTACGAAAAGTAAATGCTCCAGTTTAATTGGTCAAAAGAGAAAATTTTAACGCGCTCTTTTGACTGGTCAGAGCGTTAATTGGTTGCGAATATTGTCAATATGAAGAGCTTAAAATTAGATTTTTTAAACATTTTCGTAAAAAATATGGTGCAACTTATCGGCAAAGTCCATCCTACTCGCTCTTACAACCCGGAGAGCTTCGCATACGGGGAGAAACAGTGAAATTTGAATTCTAAGGGAGGAAATTATAAATGTAGTTTGCTCATGAAAGGGCTTACTACGAACAAATGCTCGAAGGCGAAAGTTGCCAAAATAAGTTAAAGGCAAAATAAGAAAATGCGAAATTTTTAGACAATTTTATTAAAGGAAGTTAATCTTGTTCCAGTTGGAATTGAATTTTAAAAAATTCAGTACTAATTGGAGTCCCTCGGGATGTTTTGTAGGTTCTCTCCGTTGAAATTAAAAAAATATATAAAAAATTCGCTGCTCCTTGGATTTTTTGTCTTGCTCAAAATTATATAATTAACACGTCGATTTGTATTAATCGCCAGTCTCCTTTTACGAATGCAGGCTTATTATATAGAACTGTAGACTTTTTTTTTTTTTTTTTTTTAAGAAAAAGCTATTTCGTTAAGAAAATTGAAAGGAAAGAGATTTGTAAGATGCTAATAAATAATAGATTTTATTTATGAAAATTCTCAGGCCAATCAACTTAGTTGTTGGAGTTTTAATGCTAATTCTAAAAAAATATGACCGCCTGGTTCAAAATAAAGAGATTTATCCAGAGAGAAAAAGTAAATTGGGGTTCGTGGGGCTTTATTATTTGACCATAGAAACCTAACTTTTTTTAATATCTGATCCGATGAAAGGGTAGACGAGAATGCTCTAAGGAATTGTTGGTTGGAATCAATTTTATTGTTCCAGTTTGAGACCGGGACTCGTTAGTGACGACTCGCATGTAAGAGCTGCTGGATTTCGAGTTGTGCGATATTTTATCAGCACTGCGGAAGATGTTATTGTAATAAATAGATTACAAATTCCTAATTTTATAGCTAGGTAATGTTTAAAAAATTATTGCTAGGCACTTGATTAACAAACGTTATGCTGTTTAAGAATTCGCGGATTTTATTTGTATAAAAAATAGATACGGGACTTAGCAAAATTTTTTTCTTATTCCTTATCGTTGTTTATCATTTTTAAACTTAAGTTTTTATGTTTTCAGAAGCATCGATTTACCTTTAAAAAACGATCTTGAGCGTATTCAAGCTTTCAGGCTGGCCTTGAAAATACTTATTTTAAATCCTAAACATTTCTCCCTGGCAGTGACTAGATCTCTGGTATCGCTGGCCAACAGCATTGGTGAGATTAAAGACAGGATGGCTTATTCCTGCTTAGCTATTTTGTGTCAATTATGTAAGTTCAATATAATTTTAATTTACTTAAAAGTTGTATATTATAAAATATTTATTACTTAAATCTTATTTATATGAAAGATTGCAAAGAGAAATTCACGTTTATGATGAAAAAAATTTTAAATTATATTTATTTTGTGTTACGAAGAAAAAGAAAAATTTTACCAATTAAAACGGTTTTTCTGTAATAATTTGAAAATTTACATTATGCAATTATTAAATTTATAGGCATTTTAAATCCGAAGCTGTTGATAGAATGTTATGGACAGGCTGCTTTGCTTAGGTGCACTCTAGAAATATCGCACGGCCGAATAAACGAATGCTTAGTGGGATGCCTGTTATTTTTAATGAATAAACCAGAAACTAGGAACAAGGCCAATATAGATTTAGATTATATAACTAGCGTTTATTGTGAATGGGAAAGAAAAAGGTATACTTTTCTTATTTCACCGGGAAGTAACTGTACTCGTTCTCTAACTTAAAATTAATGAAGTCACGTATATGAATTCGGTTTCGCGAAGTATAATACTAGAAATTTTTCCATTTAAAGGCCCGAAAAGGAACGAAATGAAATATACAAAACTAGTGCTTTGTCAGTGTTAGCGGCGTTAAGATCATGGACTGGAGTGCTTCAAATGTGCCAACCGAATAAAATATCGGGAATTAAAACAATCGTCGATGTTTTGCATCTCCATCGCTACGAGCTTCGGGTAAATTTCTTTTGCGCATTAAGCTTATGGTCTGCATGTGTGAAATATCATTTTTCTTATTTTACTGGGCTATAGTTTCCAATCCATGAAGTTATAAATTTCTTTTAACTCTTCTTTTGTCCACTTCAAAATATTTTTCATTGAATAAATTGTGCTCAAAATTGGGAAAAAATTTAAAATAAATTTTAATCAGGATTAATTAAGAACCACAGTTTTTAAATTCACAATTTTATTATGTAATATAACACGACAAAGAAATTCTTTCAGTTTTTAATAATTTCTTCTTTTGTTGATTCCGTGAGGCATCATGATCATCTCTTTGAAATTCTTATTTTTTCCCCGTTGTACGTTTACGTAAACATTTATTTCGAGATAAGCTCGCAGTGCAGCGCTTGCATACGAAAACGGTAGGAAAAAAAAAATTTTCCCATTGAAGATTTAAATGTTTCGAAAACATTTTATGGAATAGATTTAACTGCTGCGTTTAACTGATAATAAAAACTTTATTGCTCTTGATGAACCACATGATATTTGTGAAGTGGATAAAAACAAAATCCTCTTAAGGGGCTGCTTTGATTCGATGTTTTTCCCTCTGTCAGTTTATCGGCATTTTATTTACAGTCACTTTTAAAATATTTCACGTATGTTGAGTGTAATAAAGAAAACCCTGAAATATGTACTTGACTTAAGCGTCTCCTCTGCATCACTCGTAAATTAAATTCATTTCGTATCTAGTTTGGATGTTTTGTTGCCGAATTTAAAGTTTCTTCATTGAGAAATTATTCATGTAATGTTATTGTTAACCTAAAAATTATCTTTTAATAAAAGATTTTACTTTTGTTCGCGAAGAGGTTTTATATTAATTGTATTTGTATTGATATTTTGTTTTTCTCACGGAATAATTAATTTCTTGTCTTCGCAGTTTCTTCGCGGTTTTTATTTCCGTGTATTTTTCGGATGTAAATGATTTTTTTTTTATGTTTTTTATTCTTTATTTAGAAAGCAATATTAGACTTGCTCTATCAAGTATTTGGACTAGATCACGAACTGTGGACGAACGAAATCAAAATCGCCATCGAAAATATTAATCCGTCGAAGCACCAAGAAGCCTGGAATATTAGTCAAAGATTTATTGTGGCTGAAGGAAAGGATGTTCTACCTCATAAGATATTCCACAGGTTTTATACTCTTTAACAAAATAAATGTTGATTTGTGGATCATTCTATAAGAATTACGTTTTTTATATATAAGTGTAAAAATACATTTGGAAGAAGTAACAAAATTTGGTCCGATATGTACGTTAAGATAATTTTAAATAACGTAAAGGCCTCTAATTTTGTGCACCTTTATCGGTGTACATGAACTGAGCAGATTTCTCGGAGGTTCTTCATAATAGAGCTGCTTTACAATTCAAAAATTTTTTCGGATTGTATATATTTACGGCGTAAATCATTTGAATCTTTCGTTTTTCAACTTTTTCGATCATTAATTAACTTTCAAGTCCATGCATTCTGAATGTCAAATTTCATGAAGAAAAAGTTCGAAAAGCACCAAATATCGTCGATCTTATTTCATTGCCCGAATTTTGGCAAATTCCATATTATATATATGGAATATGGTTTTTGGTTCTTTTACATTTAATTTTTATTTTAATACAAAATTTAGAAGTCGCAAACGGTTGAAAACGAAACAACACGCAATTACGATTATGTTGAAATTTGAGATCACAGCGTCATATATTTCGATGAAAAAAAGCCGAATTTCTAATGGGATGATCCAGCTATTATCAAATATTATTAACGCCTTTGTTTTACTTGACTAATGTGGTAATTTCTTTTTTTAATAATTATTTAATAAAATATTATGAGATTCAGTTCATCTAATTTGAAAAATTTTTTAGGCATCGCTGTGATTTTCGATCCTTTTGAATTTGTTTAACGACAGTTTATCCTGTTTCAGACCAAATTTATCTGAAATCCATACAGCATTTGTAGTATACACGTTTTTAGAATGCGGATTGCTTTCTGCTTTGGTTGAAGTGATCGTTTCCACGGATGCTTTTCTTTCGATCCAGGCTGTCATTCTCTTAGGTTGGTAATTACTTAATTTAGAATCCAGCGAATTATTTTACTCTTTTTTGTTTTATAATTACCTTAAGATCGCACTCGTTTTTTTAATTAATTACTGTAGACGAGAACTAATTATTTTGTTATTCAGTGTTCATATTTTTTTCTAATTGCTCTAAAAATCTTAAATAATTACAGAAATTGTTGAATTCTCCGAAACACACACAAGTAGAATTTTAGATTATCATTACTTTTAAGATTTTTAATCATCGCGTATCACTTGGGCGTAGATGTTTTTAATCTTGAAAAGTGACACTGCCCTTTTTAATATTATTTAGAAGGTTAGTCATTTTGTTTTTGAATCAAAATCAAAATTTCTTCTTCATATTTCCAGGTGTGGTTCTACATTTAATTTATAAATTATTGCCAGCGGAAATAATCGAATTAGGTCCCGGACTCCCGACGTTAGTCCGATACATATCTCATGGGTCACCAAATGAAAAATGTCAAGCTTTAATGGCGGTTTCAGCGCTTGGTAAAATACATGAACTGTACAAGAAAAAGCCTACTCCAAACAGTTTGTTCCTCCGGCAACTTCTTTTTTATAGTAAGTTTTACAAATTTAAGTAAATATAAAATATTGAAGTGTTACTTGGGGCATTGCTTCATTTTATATACTGATTATACCGGTTAGGTTAAGAAGGTGTAATTTTTGAGTCTTTAAAAAGTTAACTTATGAATTGTTTTTTTTTTTTCTTTTCAACCAACTGTAATATAATATCGCCTGTTACGCTTTCTGGCGCGGACTCATGAAACCATAAACGATGAGAAAGTATTACTGAAAATTTGTCCGGATAATTTTTTGCTTTAATAAATTGATGATGAAAGGAAATTTTGCTATAAATTTTCGGAAAGAGCAAAATTAACATTGTGAAAAATAAAAATTTAAAAACGAAAACTGCCTAACCATCGAAAACGGTGTAATTTTTCTGCTCGGTTTTTTTGTTCTCTTCTGCATTCTGATCGGAATTATGCATCTAAGCTTTTTCCGTAGTGATTTTAATCTTGGAATTGATTGCATCTATAACGATAATTTTTCTCATAGCTTTTAATCATCCCAGTTGCTTTGCTTCAGTTTGATTCCCTATTCCGTGTCTTCAAACGCAAGTAAAAGCCAAGAGACATTCTCATTTCTGTTCGATGTACATGTTTTTTCCATTCTTAGAAAAAGAAATATGTATTTTATTAGGCATCCTTTTCCTAGAAAAGGAAAATACATAAATTTATTTAGGTTTAGAAATTTAAAATTCTTCGATTGTAGATTCAGAGGGTTTAATGCAATTCGCTTATTAATCAGACTTACCGGAAAATTTTGTCTGTTTCGTTTACATGAGGTTTAAACTAGTTTGCTAATATTCATTTAGCTTATAATTGACTCCCTTTTTGCCACTGAATGTATGCCTACTGATCCAGCAAATGAATAAAATGGTACTGGGCTACAGATAAAGTTCCATCTACGCCTCTGTATTTTGTATGAATTTCAAGAAGGAAGAAATGCTACAGAAGCATATGGAAACCTATTGAAGTGATTGGTAAGGGTGCAGTGTCTGCTAGAATATGCAGAAGATGGTTCGAAAAATTTCAAATAGGTGATTTCGATAATTCTGATGATAAGCGATGCCCTGGGCCACCATTTTTAGTGGATACGGCACTGTCAGGATCATGTACGAGCAAAATTCTTTCTTGGCAACTTTCGAAGTTGCGGAAAGACTCCATTCAGTCCAATAAAACTCTTTCGGGCCATATTCGGAAACTAAGATTGGTGTGAAAATTATTCGAGCTAAGGTCACATGAGTTAGGCTTTGATAGGGCTTTGAATGATCGAATCATCAAATGCACATCTCTGCTTGCGCGAAACAAAACCGAATCTTCCATTGACTCTGTTGTTAACTGAGGATGACAAACGGATATGATATAAAAATATCATAAGAAAAAGGGCTTATTGTGAATCCAAAATATCTGTTCCTCTACCCATTTCTAAACCGATATTGAGCTTGAGTAAAAGAATGTTTTTGTGTGTATTGGGGAACATTTGATCAAGTGATGCATTTCGACCCAGGATAAAACCGAACGAAAAGTTAAATTCTGAGGGATACTGTCCAGCAATTGGGTAATTTAAAAAGAGCATTATAAGAAAAGAGACCGTTGATCCGTTGATGTTCCATAGGAAGTGCATCGCACTGCTTCATGATAATGTCAGAAATGTTACTTTGGAAACTCGTCAGAGGCTTTCAGAGCTAAACTGTCAAATTTTACGCATCCAAAATTTTTGGTCCTGACACTTTCCGATTGTAATTTTTTTTCTGTTTTTAAAATATTTTTTACAAAATAAAAAAATCATTAACAGGGAAAATATCAGAACACATCTGGTTCAGTTTTTCCTCTTTATGGGATAAGGTACTTTTTACAAAAATGGGATATGCAAACTATCATCTCATTAGCAAAATGTTGCAAAAAATGATGGATATTATATTATTCAATAATGTTTATTCAGGATTTGAAAAATTTATAATTTCTTTTTATTATAAAAACGAAGAGATCTTTTCTGTAGACCCAATATATTGAAAGATTATTAATTTATTTATAAAACATTAACATTTAAATATTTCTTTTTAATATTTATTAATTAAAAGCGAAAAACTTTATTTTAGTCATTACTTTTCTAGGTAATCGTTACAAAAACAAAGATTCACAAGAAAAATATGACTCACAGAGAGCTTATTTTTCTAAATTGAAAAGAAATCTGACAGATATGCATATAAACGAATCGGGAGTGCTCACAGTCTTGGATCCTAACAAATGGAACTGGGATCATATAGAAACAAGCTTACAGGTAAAAAGGCATTCATATCAATTTGAAATTAAATTATGAATGCAAAACAATGTAGAATCAGAAAGTAATATCGCGGACTTCTTGTAACCGTAACCGTAAACTGGTATAAAGATTTTGTAACGCTTTTGACAACCAAATTCAAGTTTTAGTTTTATTCATTCAAACGATGTAAATGTTCGGAGTTGTAAACTTTGGCTCTGTTTATCAGCTCCACCACTAAAAGTAAACAACTCTTTTTTTTTTTTTTTCCAGAACCCAAATGATAATTGTATTCGATTGGAGGAAATTCAGCATCGAAATTACATTAAAAAATTAATTGATTTTTATAAGCCTTCCAATAGGAAATATAGTATGATAGAATATAATAATAAAACAAAGGATCGGGATATATATACAACTACTTCATTTTACTTGATTGATTTTCTTTTGCAAGCAAACGAAGTAAGTATTCAGTCGAATGACTGAGGCTTTAGGTTAAATGTAATGCTATTTTCATCGTAAATTTGCACGAGAAGTATCATGTATACATACCTAGAAATACGTAAAATACAGAAAATATCTGAATAACAAATATCACATAAATATGAATCAAATATCACACAGAAGTAACATAGAGTAAGCTTTTATGAGGCGTTAATCGCGCTTGAATGGTCAAGTTTGAATGTAACGAACTTCTTTGAAAACGAAAAAGCCTCAGAAATTCAGCCTTGAAAGCCGGTTAGGTTTATGTTATATGTTATAATTATGTTATATGTTTTTTTTTCGAAACAATTTTTTTTTAAATATATATTCCTCGTCATATCATCTTCCATATCTTCCTGCGCTTTGTAGTCATTCTTTTACATTTTATTTTGCACAAAGATGAGTCGCAATCTGAAGTTCGTGGGAATGTTTCAAATTTAAATAAGTCTAGGATTAAAGTAATTATTTTATTACTTTCGAAAAAAATCTTTATTAGAGCGATTTTGACAAAGTGCTGTAGCTTAATGTGTTAACAAATTGTTAAAAATTTAAAGTGCACGATGTGATTCCAATGTCGTCGCAAAATATCGCGAGAATTAGCGATCCACTTTTTCAACGGTTTAAGGTTGAAAGGTGCACATGGGAAAGTATGAGAAAGTTAAGGGTAGAAAACAGATCTTTGGGCTTTCACACTTCGCTTTTCCAGTAGCGTCTCAACAAGAAATTTTTTCTCGCGACTAATTATTATTAATTTAACTTTTGTATGAATTTATATTACTTACAAACTAAAATGTGAATTTATGCAGAGAAAAGAGTTGGGACAATGCAGTGCCGTATTATCATTGGACATCCATTCTTTATAACAACTTTCACGCTTTATTTAATAAGCAAACCGGAATAGAGCTGAAGTCTGTAAGCAGAACAAAGCAGAAATGTGAACTCTCAAATTATGAATGACAGAGTGAAAGTTTTGATGCAAAGGATTACATGTAAAAAATAAACGATTTTCACCTATAATATAACAAAAGTTTCCATTAATTTGCCCGGATGTTTTGGACCGATCTATTTCCGCCTTATTCACGGTCTTTCCTTATTCTTCATCTTTCAATTTTTCGGGCATATTTTTGGATTTTGACTATTTTAAAAAGTTGCCGATAAATTATTTCGGATTTGAAATTCGCACGTTGTGCGAATTTCTTAGGCCTTTGACGCAGTCAGAACTAGAGACCAAAGGCGGAAGCTTCTATTATTAGGAACTAAAGGCGGTTAAAAGTTCTTTTGTTTACTTGTAGGTTGAAGCTGATAAACTTTTGAATGAGTTTCTGCTAGAT
Source organism: Ricinus marginatus (assembly GCA_028565995.1). Taxonomy (NCBI): domain Eukaryota; kingdom Metazoa; phylum Arthropoda; class Insecta; order Psocodea; family Ricinidae; genus Ricinus; species Ricinus marginatus. The sequence goes on from JAOWBB010013491.1 coordinate 24,850, forward strand.
TTATCGAAGGAATTGAGTGAAATTGTCACAAGTGAGAGTTTATATAAAATTTTATTAAATCCTCAACACATCATTAATACGATATCTCAGCATTATTTTTTAATGGTCGGTCACCTATCAAGCACCCACAAGGGAATCAGAGCTCTCAACAAGAGCTTAATACTACAGACGTTATTAGAAATAGTAGGCTCTTGTAGACATGAATATTACATAAAGCTTATTGTGTCATCATTAAATTATAATAATTCCGGTGTTACGAGGTGAGTTGAGTGCACCTTTTTTTCTTATTTTAACAAAAACTAAACAAAGGAAGTCACTGGCTCTGTTAATTTTGATCATTTCATTAATACACGGATTATTTGGGCTCCGACATATCTTCTTTATTTCTTCATAAATTTTAAGTAACTTTTTTGACGATCAACAAATGTTTCAAATCAAGATCTTGGCTTAAATTTCGCTTTTTCACTTTTCAATTAACAACCTGCTTATCTTGTACTCCTCCAAACTTGGCTTTTCAAAGTTTTAGAGGTCTGCAATTATTTATTTTTGCACATTGAACACACTTTCATTCATAAGGCGGTCGTGAGGGTTTTCGAAATATTATAAATGTGCTTCTACGTTTTCTTAAACAAATAGTAATTTTTTTATCATAAATACAATGTTGGCTCGATTTATAACGATTTAATTTCTTGATTTTACTTGAACTTTAAATAAATATTTTTTTCCAAACGAAGACACCACTGACAAAGGAGTTGTATGATTTTGTTCGTAAGGCACGTACAAAATACAATGGATGTATATTTATGTATATGCATGGTATTTTGTGTTTTACGTTGATCGTGTGTAATATATATATAAAAGCAGAATATCATTGCTATTTCTTAATTGTGCTCCAATCTTCTTTATATGCGGATATACTTTAATCAGTGCCAGATCCCATTTTAAGTAGATAATACTTTATACTCCATAAAAATATTTTGAATCAAGGTATGTTCGAAATTCATTTTGGCAGTACGCGACCAGAGAAAAATTTAACAGAAACAGAAAAAAGTTATTCCCGTAACCCGATTTGTACTTTTTATGGTCCAGCCGGATCCGGACGCTTTCCTTTTCCTGCCGTCATTTATTGGACTTCCGTTCACTTTCTATTGTAGCTTGCCTAATCAGGTGAGAAAGGGAAACTATTTTTTTAAGTGGCAGTCAGAAAATATTGGGATGTGCTGATGAACATTGATGAAATGTTCTGCTTTTAGGATTATCCTCAGTAAGGCGATAAATTCACCCGTTGATAACATCAGAATTTACGCAACAGAACTGTTATTAATATTAGCAAGAATAGATGTTCACAACTTTAGTAAATGGGGAGTTGAACTGTTGGTGGCCCAAATGTATGACGAAAATAAGATTGTTGCCGCTGCCAGTATCAACATATTGCACGAACTTTGTTACGACAAGGTAAGCTTTTTCCTGCACTAACCCATTTATTCTGTTGCCTTTTATAATTTAAAGAATTCGTTTTTATCTTAACTTTTACGAAACCTCGAAGACCACCTGAAACTCATATTCTTTATGAAGGATCGCACTACTAACATTTTGGATATTCCTTTAAATGAAGCAATAAAAAATTAAATTTCATTCCAATAAACGATGAACTTTAATAATAGAGCCATTTTAATTTACAAAAATTTATTTCTTTTGTCAAACCCAAAAGCGTCATTAGTCGAGACAGTTTAAATTTATTAGACAATAAAAATTTTTTTGTCGAAAATTTCACCCTTGTCAATCAATTTTGCCTGTGTTTTATTTTAAAACAGCCATTCCGGTAGAGGCATTGGTTTTTTAGCGATTGAACATGAAAGTTTTTAATTATACAATATAAAAGGTTAAACTGTTCATAAGATTATAAAGCATTTTCAAATTTCCAAAATTTTTTCCCAACAAATTTACTTCCAAAATTTTAGAAATTGTACATAAGTAAAATTTTTAAATTTTTCGACGAATGGTTGCCATATTTAGTCCTTAATTTAGTCCTAGTTTACCACTGCAAACTTGTTGTAATATTATTTAACGGTAATTTCTTCTTTTTTGCATTTGATAAAGCAGCCAAAATAAGAGCATGAATTAGTGTTGTGAATTTCATTAAATATCAATATCCTACTCAAAAAAGCGACTGATTTTCAGGCATCTTTGGTTTTTGGATTCAACCTAGTTTAGGGCCTTTATCAATAAATTTTTTTTTTTTTTAATTCACCTTGGTGGTAACGTAACAGTAGTTTGTGGAATTGTAAAAATTAAATGCAACTCAGGACGTAAAATTTAAACATTTTTTTCAGGTGTATCTCGAGTCACTGCTCAATACTAGGCCATCTTTACTTCATCTTGGAGACAAAGGCAACTTGCTTTTAATACGATTTCTTTCCATTCATTCGGGATTCATTTTGTTAAGTAAAGCAAATTTTATAGAACCGGAACTTTTGAAATGGGAAAAAGAATTTAATTATAGGTAATAGAATGTCATTTACAATAATAATGTCGTAATTTGTGTTCTCATTTGCAAAGAGATAGGAAAATATTGTTTATCAAAATAGTTGGTGAAATTTATACAATTTTAAAGTATTATTGTAACTCTCGGCACTCATGATAATCAATGTAGCGAAAGTTTTTCCTTGCTTTTCAAAATTCTTTTAATATAAAAATAGATTTAACAGAACAAAATCCATTATAAAAATCCAATAAATAAATAAAAATAAAAGTGTTGTCTTTACTGAGATAGTCAAATAAATCAGGGGTGTATTTATTTTAAATACACAGAGACTGGTTATAGACAGTTAATTTTTCATGAAAAGTGAAAAGAAAGAATTAGTAAGAGGGAAAAATTTTTCGTGTCCGAATAAGTTGAGTTGGGATTACATGTGGGTATTACTGCTTACTTTGCCTGTTTTATTTTGAAAATTTTACATATTCTCATGCGTTATATGCGTGAAATTTAAGAATTTTTAAATTTTTAATTTTATATTAAATTAATTTTTAGATTAATTTTAAATAATTAAAAAATAATTAATAAAAATTAATAATAATTAAAAAATTAATTATTAAATTAAATTAATTTTAAATTAAATTTAAGAATTTTTTTAGGCTTTTTCCAAAATTTTGTGACATGAAATAAAAAGATCCATAAGGTGTTTAAGACTTTCTCAAAAGAAAATGAATTAAATTCTACTGTAATAATGGCTGAGCGGAAAAAGAACGAGTTATTTATCTTAAAAGGAAATTGTTTTTTCATTTTTTAAAATAAACTCTGTAATTCTTCAATTTAGATATGTCAGCATTATTGAAGACGATCTTCACGACTCTTTAACACTTCATCAAAGAAATGAGGATGGAATATATCCGAAACGAGTGACTCATGCTAAATATAAAGTCAAAGACGTATTTGTATACCCACATTTATACGGCGAATTATCCAAGCATGAAAAAGGTTTTCAGGCATTAGTGGAAAACGGATGTATTTTTAAAATGGCCCAGGTATCTTATAATGAAGAATATTATCTGCATCTCATGTTTAAAATTATTGATACAAGTTTGCCATTTACAGTAATCATCCTTAACGATAGTTATCGTTTCTTTTATTAGAATCTTCAGAGCTGTTGCTGCGTTTCGGATCTTGATATTTTGGAAATGAAATCCAGTTTGTGGGGATTGAGCAATATGTCAACATCGAAACTTGGTTTTCAGTTTTTGGACAAAGAAAATTTATTTCAAATAATAATTAAAATTGCCCAAAATTGTGAAGTTTTGACAGTTCGAGGTACAGCCTTTTATTGCATATGTTTGATATCTACGACGGTGGCTGGAGCTAACGCACTGGCAAAATATGGTGAGTGAACAGTACAATGTGGATTTTATACTGCTACTTTCCCTTTTTATGGGATCGCACGTCTCCTCTATTTCCAAAAATGACAAAAATTTATTCCATGATAAAATTTCGATCGTCTAAATTCTAGAAAGTTCGTTTAAAATAAATAATTCATAAACTTTGGTGATTTTTTCTGCGAATAATCGTATTTTAATATGTCAAACTTAAAGCAAGTTAGAAAGTTATTTTTCACTTATACATATAGTGTTTGAGAAATATTTTAGAGTATTGATAATTGGAAAAATATTGCGATATGACACAATTGTTTAGAAAAAAGGAAAAAAGTAACTGGGCGAAAAGGATGCGATCGGAGACATATTCAAAAATTAGCCAGATTTAATCATTCTTCTTTAGGTCAGATTTATTTAGTTAGTCTCGTTTTGCTTTCATATGTGGCGATGGATGCATTTGCACATCAATGTCACTCTTTAAAACCGAAACAGTTTCACAAAAGTGCAGCAGTTGTTCAGACAATAATATATAAAATGCAGTACAAACCAAGAACATAAATAGAGGCGATTGCTTAACGCTTATTTCGCTCCTTCTTTTTTATGGTGTGTTACGCTTTCAATTTGAATTATAAATTGTTATCTCATAATCTGAAACTTGGGTAGATTGTTCGGGATTGAAAAGCAAAAACTTCTGCTAAAAATTGAAATTTCATTTGAATTAATATTTTTGTCGTCGAAAGTATATAAAAGCGAATAAATGAGAATCGAATGAATTCAGCTCATGTTCACTTCTTGCAAAGGAAGAAAATATAAGAGTCGAAAAGCGAAGAGAAACGGAAAAAAACCACGAGGGTGATATTATGTAGACTTCTTTTGATAGTTCTCTTCTTCGACCTCATGTTCTTCACTTTATATAAGTTTGCTTTTCACATTCCTAATATAATGTTATAATATATAAATATGGCATACAAAATGGGATTTTTATAGATTAAATTCTTTTATGTTACCAATTCCACAAAATTTTCAATCTTACGTCGGAAAAAATTGAAACTCATTTATACTGTTTAAATATTAAAATAATTTTCGAGTAATCGAAATTCAACTTAAAATTAATTTTAATTTTCAGTATAAATTCATAACAGCAATTAACAGTGCTAAATTGTATTGGTACGTAAATTTCTCTAAAAATTTTATTGTTCAATTTTGTTCTCTGACTGAAAGATCTAACTGAGTAGATTGGATTCAACGAGTCTAATGAGTATTGCATCAAACACACAATATTGTACAATGTAAATTATTTTTTATACTTGCGATTTGAAAATTTCATTCAAATCATTCATATACATAGATATCAATTTTAACTCTGTAAATTCTCTAATAATGAAAAAGAAAGTTCTTGTATAATAAATGATCTCTCCTATCACTTCCTTTACTCTCCTATCACCTTTTATTCTATCTATCTGCACAGGAAAATTTTTAATGAAACAAATGCAAGAAAGAGATTGAAGGAAAATACGTCACTCAGTTGCAATAAGTCGTTTTGCCAATTTCAGAAAATCCAAAAGGAAATAAAACTATTAATAAAATTGTTTCAATTTTTGTGAATTTCAAGATTTATCGTTAACGGTGTTCGAACTCAGTGCAAATGTATTTTCCTTTAATGAATTTCTAGAAAAAGAGCATTAATGGGAAACTGGTTCTCCGATATGACCTTATGCAGTTTTCCCTTTTGATTTTCGCCAGGTAATTTCTATCACAAAAAAAGATCGCGTTTATTTGCAATATTAAAATTATCCGAAAGCTTCGTCGAGCGGGAAGGAAAAAGATAAATGCGGCAACAGACCGGACCGAACGTTAACTTTACAGCATTTACGTACACTTATCTAGCGCTGACGTAATAAATGTTTACTATTGTGTACAATAGTTGTAACGTGGTGTAAGAAATTGAATTTTAGTAGTTTACTTAAACATCAAAAACGAAATAGTTCTCGATAACAGAGAATGCCATCTTTAGGCATTGTTATGCGGGCACATAGCAAGGACAATATGAAATATTTTAATAAATTCATTTGTTTTTTAGGTTGGTATTCCGTAAGGCACAATCGGGGGGAAAAATGGCCTATTGTCGATCAGGAGTTTTTGCACAAGGATGAACTTACCGAATCGAAATCAAAAGAAAAGGAATCCGAATCCGTATTCGACATGACTTCTCACGACTCAAATAAAGTAAATTCCATAAATTTTGACTTGCAGAAAGTCTCATTCGAATCCTCTGTGTTGTTGAGCAAAAAAAATATTCAGGCTAAAGAAGAGATTTGCTACAGTGAGGAAAAAAAAAATAAAAATGCAACTCTGTCCGATTTCGATGATACTCTAAATAGATCTGAAGGCTCCGCTATTTTAGTGGAAAATAAAAGCCATCATAGGAGTTACTCCGACACTTATTTCAAAAATAAAAGTTCTTCCTATACTACATCTTCCGATGGAGATGGCGAAGGTTTGGACTTTTTTAAATTATGTCTTCATCTTTTATCACTTTTTACAATTTTTTACTCATCATCTTTTACGAATTTCATGCCAAAACTTGATTCAAGAGATAAATTATTAAGCTAAAGGAAATAAAAGTTGCTTGCTTAGCGAAATCCAATGCTACCGATATAGATAAAGAAAGCAAAAGAAGTTCTCACGAGGAGTACCGGAAGCATACAAATAAAAATGAGAGACAAAGTTAATGCAAATAATGTAAAGAAATAGTGATTTGTAACAAAGAAGAGGAATATAGGTTCTTGCAAATTCATTTTCTTTTTTTATCTTTTTAAACTGCATCACATGAAAAATGAGCAGCGCAATAAGGAACACTTTGGTGCTGAATCACAAAGTAAAAATATCATTGGAAAAGTTTAAATATCAAAAAAATTTTAATCATTTTAGGGAGTCAAAAATTCGGTCTTCAAAATGTCTTAGATTCGGTGACCGTTCGCTCTCATTGCAGCAATCGGAGGCCCGTTGGTGTTAAGAAGCCCGGCTCTGAGCTAAAGAATTCGGGAACGCGCAGCATTTTTGCCTCCGAGGAACGATCTGCCGCTCCGTCGTCGTAAGTCAAAGCCTCTGCTCAATGCGAAAAAATTAAAAGGAATAAAAATACATTCCAAATTGAGAGAGATGTGAAATATCAAAAAGAAATGCATCGAAAAAACTGGTGAAAATTTAGAAAGTGATTTTTTTTCTTCAGCATTTTTTCGGGGAACCTATCCTCTTCGGCGTTTACGTGCAACAACAAAGTCAAATCAAATAAATTCGATTTAGCTTACAAGGGTATATGTTTGCCAAAAGTCCTGGCCGAGTTTTTGGTGATCGCTCAAGATTTGCCTGACAGCAGGAAGGAAGATAAAAAAATTCAGAGGCGAGAAAAGAAAAGGAAATTTCTCAGTTTTAATGAAATGGAACAGGTTAAGGAAGTTGGTAAGTTACGCGTTTGTCTTGTACTTTAACAAGTGGCTTTGCGTCGCAAAGAGGAACCATTTCAGTCCTCGTTTTGCTTGATTTTGGACAAAAAACTTTTCCGAGTTTTCGCTGTGTCAAAGAAATTTTTTTTTTAAATATTGTCGGAATTGAGAACAATGTAAAAACTGAAAAGTTTTAAAATTTTTCATAGAAGAGAATTTCTCTGAATCAACGCCGTCCGATATATCCGACGAGGAAACTTTTAAATTTGGAAAAAAGCTGCGAAGCGATAGAAAAATTCGTCACAACACGAGACTTTGCATAGCTTGTTGCACCAGTTTTGAGAAGCCAAAGCGCCAGGGAAAATTTTCCGAAGAAAATGGAAAAACCAAGACTGGTGAGACGATTCAATTATCTTTTTTCTTTGCTTTTGTACATTTTTAAACGTCGCGAACTTCCCTGATGCACCTAGCTGTTCCCGCGAAGAATCACTACTTTAACATAAATAATAGAATTTGATTTTGACATTTTTTGCAATTATTTGATACTCGGCTGCCTCGTCTAAGTTTCGCAAAACAGAGCTAAATGGAGCGGTGTTTCTTCATTTTTTTTGCGAAAGAAAACAAATTTATTTTCATTATTCTCAGCAGAAAAATTAATATTTTATTCCAGTCAAACATTTAATTTTCTAATTAAAATTCAGGCTTAAGAGCGGTGAGAACTCCATTAGTCATCTGAGGTTATAAATTGTGTTACCGGGTTAAACTCAACACTGATGTACAGATCCAATCGAAGACAAAAAGAAGAGTTTATCGTTTTGACATTGACGAGATTCTCTTTTTGCGATAGATGCGGAAGACCTTCGCCACGATGCCGAAGGACCGACAGAGTCTTGGAAGCATCAAGAAGATGATGAGAAGTACCAGCATCGAGATAGAGACTTGACACCGGAGACTCACAGATCGGTGAACGCCCGATATTGTGAAGATTGGAGTATTGGGAGGAATCTTCTGCTCTCGGAAAGCGACCATCAGTCGAAAATCAGAAGTGTTATTCTAAAACACATAATCAAAATGTTCAACCCCGTCATGGTAAAGTCTGCGAAGGAGGCGCTTACACAGTGAGTCTTTCTGCTACATGCTTCTAAACTATGCGTAGGTTTAGCTTTCTTACTTTCACGAATTTCTCGATGAAGTTCTAAATGATGACTTCCTTTCCAAGTTTTTCAAAGGCCGCCCTTTGAACATGATTTTCTTCTGAAATTCAAGAGTCGGGAATAATGTGATACTTGTTTTTGATTTTATCTGAAACATCGGTAAATAAACTTTTTGGTATACTATTTTGAATTCCGATGTCGTAGAACATCCCCTCATTTCTACGATTTTCTCACCATCGGCAGGGGGTGTCGGCAAGTTAAAATTTGAAATTGATTTGCCTTTGATCGTGGCTATAGGACAGATATCTGATGACTTTCATTTTTTGACGGTTCATTCAAATCAAGTGATGATTTCGAAATTTTTTTTTCAGATTAAAAGAGGCTCATCCCCGCGCATTTCAGGATGTCTGTCTCTACTCGAACGTGTGCAACATGCTCTCTTCGTCCACCTGTCGCTTCGCCTCCAGGAATTTTATTCAAGGGCTGTTTGGCGATGTCTTTTACGACAAAGCACGTGGTTCCAAATCACATCTTGGACTTTCATAGGTTAAGGTGCGACCTGTATTCAATGAATGCAATTTTCAGGTGTATGACGATGCCGCCGACGTGCTGCAGAGCTACGCTCCTTCGGCGTCCCAAGTGTGTTCGCTTTCATCGCCTTCGGGCTCAGTTTTACCTGCTGCGTCTTCTTCTTAACTTTCTTTCGAGCGAGGAGAAATCGTGCTGTTCAACGTGAAACTAGGACCTGATCACGTTACCCAAGACAAAGCCATATGCCACTTCCGGCGGAAAAAATTGTTACACGCTTTTTGAAAGCGTCCCAACAATTTAAATGTTTACAATTTTAACAAGGATCGTTGCCTAGGAGCCCTGCTTAATGGATATTTTGCAATACCTCATCTAGTAAGGTTCAATTTAGCTCTCAAGAGCTCCACCACACTTAAAAATATGCGCTCTTGAGAGGACTCTTAGCTGCTTCTTCCAGTCCCTTTCGATTAACTTATATGATTTATTTTTTGCTTGGATACCGCTTTCAAATTATTGTTTCACGTAAAAGTAAGTGTTCTATATCGCGGTGAAATTTATATATATATATATTTATATATATATTATATATTTATATATGTAATATTTATATTAATATAAATATTAATATATATATATACACAACTTTAAATTTTTTCGAACAATTTGGTGATTCGTGCTCTCTAATCCTAAATAGCTCTTAAGAGAACGCTGGATTAATGTTTCCAGCCACAGTCGGCTTTGTCTTAGTATGGAAGCGGGCGTTAACAATTTCCACGAGATCGAATTTTGTTAATTTATCGACGCCACTATAATCCTCCGGAATTTAAATAAATAAAAATCCTCAATCAATATTTACTTCTCTCACAAAATGGATAATATCTCTGCAAAACTTTTTTTGATTTGAACTAAGTTCCCGAAAGGAATGCTTCGTTTTTCTGTTCGAAGAAGGGAAGTAAATTTCCTTTCCGATATTCAGTTTTGCTTTTCGGTGCTCATTCTCATAAAAAAAGATTTAAGAGATCTGATGGCGATGATGTGAGGAAGAGATCTTCATGTATGTTGTAATTCTTTTGTTTTTGCAGTTTGGTATTAGGATTTCGGAAACAAAATCAGATCATTAATTTTTATACAGATACATAATACTATTTATTGGTAACATATGTGTAATTTTAATTTTCATCAATTCCTTTTTCGATTCCTAGATTCAATATTTGAAGAATGGTTAAGAAGGTGTGAATATTTTGAGAGAAAAGCTAGAGCTCAATTTCGGCAGCAGCGAAAAAATTTACATTTGGAAACACGTAGTCGCTCTATCAATCAGCTTGTTGCAAAATTCATTTGTGGCAAATATGAGAACTAAATAATAATTCAAATATTTAATCAAAAGGAATTGCATTTCTTATATTGAACTTTCTACTTCTGCATGTTGGTCCATCCTTCCTGACATTTCAACTACTAGCCGGAGTATGATGAGACTAATTTGCTTAAGTCACGATCAACGGTAGTTTGTCACTTGTCCAATCGATTTCTCGTATTGCCGAGAAATTTTGACTGAAGTCTTTTATCGAGTTCACTTATCTTTGGTATGAGAGTTGTTTTTTTAGAAATCTGACTTTTTCTCGAAAATATCTTAATTTTCTTTCAAGTTTGACTCCCAGAATAAAAGTTTGCCATTTTCCGGATCTCTATGCCTTTCTCCGTACTTCGTTACGGGGGCAAATGCTTTTTGTAAAATGCCAATGGAATTATTAAAGCTTAAATATGTGAATTTGTTTAATTCTTTCATTGTAAGAGCAATATTAAAATTTATTTCGAAATAGGAATGCCTCTTTTTTAAAATGAACATGAATCACCGGTGCAGAATTTTGTACACGGACAATGCCAAATTTGAAAGCTTTACGCTTTTTTGCAGTGATACCAACATTATGAAAAGGAAAATATAAAATATAAGGAAAAATATTTGAAGGAGATTTAAGCAATCAGCAATAATTGGGATTGTGAAAAAATTACCCAAAAAAATTACTGAAATTTACACTCATTTCCCTTTTAATTCGAATAAATAAAATAAAAGATTCCTGAACAAACATTTTTGAAAAACAGTAAGTAGAATCTTTGTATTCTTAAGATGCTCAGAAAATATATTGATTCCATTCTTTAATTAGAATGCCTGAACATTAGAATATTTTTAAAATCTACTTGCTTGTGGGTCAGTTTTACTGGTAACGTGATTGTATAGTCTATGGCTTCATCGTCATCAAAGCTTTCTTAATTTAAATGGTTGTAATATTAAATTGAAACTTATGGGATTAACATTGGGCGACATTTTTTTTTAGTAATAACTGATTCATCAGTAGAACATATAACGTAGAATGAGATGAAAAAATCATTTGTGAAAATATAAAATTGCAATTGCACTCAAAATATTGCATTTATTGAAGCCACTATTCGATAAAGGAAGGGAAAAAGCGAAGAGAATTCTCCGAAGGTGAACAGACGAATTGAATTGGGGAAATTTTTTTAAGTTGTCTCTCTGATATTTTAACCGAGTAATTGTCACTAAAAACGTTGCTGCACTGTAAACGAAAAATTCTTCGAGTCTTTCGCTTGAAGTAGGGACATATGTAGGTTTTAGGTTACTACTCATATTAAACTTGATTAAAAATACTGTACAGATTCATATAAAGATTTCGTGATATTTTGGTGATTGATTGGAACATTAGCTACATTGGAAATTATGAGTAAGTTTTTAAACGACGGTTACGTTTATAATTAAACAAATATCAAATAAATTATAAATCTGTCACTGTTTTTAATTATTCGGTACTTTTTATTTTAAAAAAATCTTTTCGTTGGTTTAAAAATCTAAAAAATGATAGTTTTGAAATTTTTTGCAACAAAGACTTTTAACGAATTATAAAATTTTTTGTGGTTTCATTGTATACAATGCCCTGAGAATAAAGCAGCTCGCAATTACTCCTTATTTACAATTCTTAAAATAACATTTTTTATCCAGTCTTAATTTACGAGCATTTTTTCATGTTAAAGTGTATATTATTTTTCAGGCGGTTCAGAAAATTTATCATATTTGATTCCTCAAGATCCTAGCATTAAATGCTGGAATGATAGAGTGAAATTACAAGAACCCTTAACAAGTAATTTGGTTAGACTAGCCCTTGATGATTCAGAGAAAACCATTAATGAGAAGGTAAAAGTTCATCTTCGTGTTAAAAATTGTGGAGTAGCCTTAAATCCATATAAAATATCAAACAACATGGTTGAAGTTGAACCACCAATGGACAGTATTGCACATAAGAATTTGACCAAAAATGTGGGACAACTAATTAACAAGTAAGATAGACTTTCAGTTCAATAACCAATTTAATAATTTGATTTAATTATGTTACAGGATTTTTTTTTTCAAATAATATGTACAAGATAATTTAGTTTAAAGAATATATTGTGTGGATTCAGATTTTATTATTTGATGGTAACTCCAAAGTGCATGCCTGTATAAACGGGTCACATTTCTTTTACAATTAACAAAAAGAATACCTGAAAATTTTATTTTCATCAACTTTTGCCATGTAATGAAATTTTTTTCTTTTAAATATAACATATTTATTTTTATCTATTGAAAAAGTTATTCTTTGTAAGAGCTTAAAGAGTTAAAAAAAAATCAGTAGTTTTAAAAATAATCAGAATGAATTATATTTTTTCCAAAGAAAAAATCTTTTTGTATTCACATTTTTCTCAATGTGATTAGAATTATTGATATTAAATATTCCTAAGAAAACATTATATCTAAAGAAAAAAACCAGGAAGATCAGAGATTCACATTAAGGAATAACACAAAAATATTTTTTATGACGTAGCCATCATAATTTCAATTTATATAAAATAAAATATTGTTTTGATTAATTAGGCAAATGGTGTTAAGTGTTTTGGTACACAGGTTTTTTTGTCTTCTTGTTTTCTTTTTTAATTTTCGGCTTTGACTTCATTTAAATGAAAGAATATAATGGTTATATTTTTAAAAAATGCAGAAATCTATATTTTATCTATCTATCTTTATGTTAAAAAAATTATACGGTGTTGTATAAATGCAAGCATAAAATATAGATTTATGTTATTTATCGTAATATTTATGTTACATTTTCAGTTATGTATCTTTATATTATCAGATTATCCTCATTATTATTACATCAATTTTTTTTATCCTTATTATTAATATTATCAATTTTATAATGCGTCAGAATAGTCCAAAACCAGAGTGGAAAGCCTGTGACTTTTTAGATACTTATTAATTACCAGTTAAATATTGAGGTAGGAAATAAGGGATGAGATATGTTGAGAACAGAAAATATTTCTGATTTCGTCTGCATAATTTACAGGCAGAAAGTTGGCACTTACCTGAAATATCAGCATTCTTTTTCATTTTGAATCAATCCTTACATCTTTCCAGTTCCTTTCCGTACTTCACAATCCCACAGCACACGAATTGTTAGCTTGAATCATTACGGTATCATGCTTTTGCATTTTCAGTGAATTATTTGAACGAATTCAAAATTGCTTTTTTTCACAAGATTTTCTTTAGATTAATCGTATTATTCTTTAATATGATTTTGTATGTGTACATTAATTGAATATACATTCTACGTAAATAAATTTGTGAATGAAAATAGTGGTATATCGAACTTTAAAAGTGAGAAACGCCGTAATTCCAATCCAGTCAGCAATCTTCCAGATCTCATTCTCGATATGATTAATCTGGAAATTTATTTTATTAGCTGTCAACAGGAAAAAACATGGAGTCAAATTTTGGCGTGGGAAGAACAGATTGCAACTTGTAGGACCGAACTTACGAAAATGGAAAATTTTTACCTCCAAGACAATATGCAGCAGTAGTAATGCAGATAAAAATTTTAGAGCTTTGGCTGCGGGGCTCTAAATATGCATCCCATCATTTCACTAAAAATTTTCAATGCTCCAACTCATTTTACAAAATTGTCTTTTTTAATCACGAATAATCAACGCGATATTCACAATATTGTCTTTTAATGGCTAAAAGAGATTTGAAAATTCTCGAAAACCGATTGGTACCTCATCAAAAAATTTAGTGAATGGTAGCCAAGTAAATTCCACACCATACATCACACATATTGCATAAGTGGCAGCATTATTCAAAGAAAGGGTTAATGTATCACATACTTAGGGCAGATAGTGTCGGTTTATTCGTGAAAAATTATTTGTCATGCAACTAAATGTTTTAGTGTAAATCCTTATGAATTGCAAAACATTCTTATTCGTTGGTTAGATTATGCTTTTATAATATTATTCGCTACTGTCATTAGTTAGCTAATATTTGTCATAGTTGATTTAAAGAGTAAATTTTACTGTGTCTAAATTCTATTTGTATCGCACAATTTTTAAATAAGTATCACTTTAAACATTTCTCACAATTTAGCTTGATTGGGTACCAAATATAATAAAAGTTCGTTATTTAATTTTTTACTCCATCAAAAAAGCCGTGCTGAATGAAAGTAATGTGCTAGGGATTTCAAAATATTAATTTTCCAAAATATGTGTTGACATTTGCTAAGGAATGTTCTGTTATAGTACATAGCATCCGAAGAACCAGTTATTTATTTATTAGGAAATTGTAAAATATACTCTGATCCATGTATAAATACAGAAAATGGAATTGAAAAAAATAACATGAGTAGAAAACTGAAAGGGAAAAGGAAATGATGAAACGAAAAAAAAAAAAAAAAGGAAAAGAAAAGAAATCCGACTGACTCAATGGAACTTTTTTCAGTTCCACCTCTGTTGTAGCTTTTTGCACGATGATCATATCAGAAATTACTGAAAAAAGTTCGCTATTCTTAAAATCATTTTGTTATTGGGGTAAAAAGTAAAACTTTCTAAACCAAAAAGTATCATGGCGCGTAATTTAATATACACACAGAATTTTAATAAAACATAATTTTGACGTTTCTGTATTTTCAGATTTCAGTTTACTTCCATCTTCGATCAAGACGCTTCACAGAAGAAGGTTTTTGAAGAATGTGTTTTACGTAACCTAAAAAGATTCATTAATGGCGAAAATAATTCATTATTTGCCTATGGAACAACTAATTCAGGAAAAACATTCACCATGCAAGGATCTGTGGAAAAACCAGGAGTGATACCCCGAGCTCTGCAGTTCCTGTTCGGTTGTTTAAAAGAAAATTTAGAAGAAACTTGTCAATATCAGCCGAGTCGATATAATGAGCTTTGCTTTCTCAACAGCGAGCAGTTTAGGAAAGAATTTACGCATAAAAATTTGATACTGAATTTAGACCTGGCAAAATATCAGCGAAATTTAGAGTTGAATTACAAAAGTCATAATACAGAAGCTGCAAATTCTACATTTTCAGATTCGGAAGCTCACGAAGACTCCACTTTTCGTGAAGTAGAAAATAATAACGCAGAAAAAAAATACGAAGCGTCGAATGATCGTTACGCAATATGGCTTTCAATGATTGAAATCTACAATGAGACATTTTACGATTTATTAGAAATTCGAGATGAAAAACTTTTACCGGGGAAATTGTTACTCGCAGAAGACGAAAGCGGAAACGTTTTTTTAAAAAATTTACGTTACATTAACGTTTCAAACGGACACGAAGCATCCAGAGTTTTTCGTTTCGGTAGAGCAAATCTGCATGTGGCACCAACTGCATTAAACATTAAATCTAGTAGATCTCATTTCATTTGCATAATAACACTAGCTAGATTTTTGGATCTGGGCAATTCTCCTTTGGCTCTTATAAATCGCTTTTCATTTTGCGATCTTGCCGGAATAGAACGTGTGAAAAAGGCACTAAACGTTGAGCATAGATTAGTTGAGTCGAAATCAATTAATTCCTCATTGTCTGTTTTCGCCAAATGTTTAAAAATTGTAAAAGAGAATCAGGCAAGTCAAGAGAAAAAAGTGGTGCCTTACCGGGAATCTAAATTAACTAGGCTTTTTAGAGACGCAATGCTTGGGAAGGAAAGGCTTTCAATTATAGTCAATGTTACACCTGAAAAAGGCATGTTTGACGAAACAATAAACATTTTGAAATTATCTGCAATAGCTCAAAAAATAGAACTCAAAGAGGTTTCAGAAATCCGCAAAAAATTGAAACCTGTTCGGAAAATGAAACTTTCCAGACCAATTGCTGATTCCAGCGACTCAAACAAGGTTTTGTGGGAAGCTTCCATCGCAGTCGACATGAAAAATAATGAAAATAATGAAAATTCAGATGAATTTCAGCAATTACTGAACCTCGTCAACAAATTAAAGGAAGAACTTTATGAAGAAAGAAGATGCAAGGAAAACATTGAAAAACAAATAAGAGAAGAATTAGCATCAAAATTTTTGGAAATTATAAGAAAGCATGACAACTCGTGCAGGTATTATCTTGTTTTATGATATTGTTGCTAAAAGAAGGATTCATTAATTCAACGGAATGCCGAATAATTTTTAGAGACATTTCCGGCTAATAAGTTATCCTTCTGTTGTGTTTCTTGCGGTTCACATGACTTGAAGTGACAGCGGAAATTATTGATTCGAGATTCGTGCTGGTGCTTCAATGTGAACTACTGACAGAGGAAAAAACTACAAATAAGGGGAATTTAAATTAATTCCATGCAGTTTCTATCATTAATTTATCGGATTCATTTTCATAACTTTTCATTTTTAAATCATGGAAGTTCCCAATAAAAAAATAAATTCTTTTTCCACTTAAGTACTATATAGTAATATTCGAGTCAAGCCGTTATTAGTTAAAAAGCTGCCTGTCATTGCGGAAGCTTTTTTATTTAGAAATTTAAAAGAGTAAAAATTAGGGTTTGCAGACATTCTCTTATATGCATGGCAATATGTTTTCCAAGGATAAAATGAACGCATAAAAAACAATGCAGGTTTTACAAATAAACCATTATTTTCAAATTATTATCATTAACATGGTCTAATTCATTTCCTTCATGTTTTGCTTTTAGGATTATAGAAAACTTGTAGGATTAAGCAGAAAATACTATTTCACAAATGCACATAATGTGAATGCTACCTTGCATACCATCTTTTTTACTTGTTTATTATTTGTAACATCGAATTGCATTTAATTTATTTATTTGTACTTAAGGCAATTTTAAAATCAACCGATCATTCTGTATTAATTTGAAAAATATTTTTTTATGTTCTCAAAATGATAAGATATTTTAGAATTATCATGTTCCTGCTAATTTAAAGACTGGATATTAATTTATTTTTACGAAAAAATTCATTTAGAACTAATTTACAGTAAATTTGTATTTCCATGAACGATCACAATAAAAATAATAATTATTGACAGTATTCCGTTTTAAATGTAATAAATGAGAGCGACCATCATGACTTATTATTTTAGAGAATTTTACCATAATTCAACAAGCGACATGGCTTTCATCATAGTAAGAAATTATAGGGATTGCATGTTCTAATAATTCACGACTTCCAATAGGAACCACTTAGCGAATCCATGAAATACACGGGCCTCAATAATGAAATAAATCAATTAAATGCTGATATTTGTATTAATTAATACAATAAGAATAGTAATTATCTTTGTTTCAACTTTAGACAACTCTCGATTTTATTTCCCTTGATTCCGCTAAAGCTTCCCAAAACTATATTTGTTTGATTCGGTCCGTCTGCAGACTAGAGAGTTTCATAGTTTCTGAATCTCCCGAAAGGAATTAGAAAGAATCTTTAGTTCGGTTTCTTATTTATCAACAAAATTCTTATTTGTCAAACCGCCGAAAATCTTCTGAGATATTTGATGATGCTTTACTATGAACTCTATTTATTGAATGTAAATTTTGCCTTTCCATTCAAAAATCGAAAAATCATTATTTTTTCTCATTCTCCAGTAAAATTTTTAGTCTTATTTTCATCTCGCTAGAGAATTTTTTTTTTAGATTGGCCTCATTGATTTTCAGCGTCAGAAGAAATACGAACATGATGGTTTTTAGGCACTTAAATTGGCTCGTGCCGTAACATCAGAAGTAGCCGCTTACCCTATCAAACTTGCAGTTAGAAATAATTTAGTTATTTGTTGCACAGTTCTTAGCGCAATTTTGGAAGCTCAAATATTTTTACTGAAATAAAAAATATTATCAAGTTTTCACCATTACATAAAACAAATCTTTTTTTTCTCATTTGTTTGCAAGAAAATGTTTATAATTAAATTAAAAAGAAGTTTTTTTATTAAAAATACTTTTGGAAAAAATGAATATCGCTTTGCAAATTGAATAAAAACAATTTTTTGCGAAAGTATACGGAATTGTGAAATTTTAATATAACAACTGATTAAAATATTTCGATAACCTTTCATAAAATGTCAAATGATTCGTTATTCGTTTTAGGAGTCGATTTGAGAATGAAACCAAACGAATAGAAGAAATGTACGAAAGAAAGCAGAAACGGCTGGTTGAATTTTATGAGAAAAGAAAAGCAAAGGTTAAGAGAATGAGAATGGAAGAAGAAAAAGAGTGCCCAGATGTAGAAAATCATGCGAAGAAAATAAAACAAGAAAATGATTCTTTAAAATCGGAAATAATTTTACTGAAAAATCGAATTAAAAATTTAGTGAGTGCCAATATGAAGTTGCAAGTTAAATGTAAACGTTTGGAATTTCATTTGTCGGAGAAAGACAGAACCATGAAAGTGAATGAAAAAAATAAAATTAATGACTGAGGTGAGCTAAGTCTACAACGATGTGGATACTGAAGTAGACGACTGACACAAAAATATGGGTAAGAAAATTAAATATTTTTTCATTAAACCAATTTTAGAAGCGAAAAGCTGATTTAAAAAAAATGTATAATTAACGTTAAAAAACGTGAGAGCGTAAATGGCAATTTTAAGAAACACATAAACCGGTGACTCGCACATTGGTTTTTTTCCTGTCACAATCGCGAAGCTGCTCTACAGCTATTTTTTTGGCTTGGATTAATGAAAATTTTTTAAATGTAATTTCTTACTGACTTGATAAGTTCTTAAATTTACGAGAGAGAAATTGTTTCTACGAAACAGAGGCTAAATGTAGGTTTTGTTAAAAATCATTTGATAGCTGAACTTCGATGCATTCATTCAAGTTTCTTGCACATCATCCCTGATTAAATCAGGGATTTGAAAATTGTAAGTAACACATTGCGTTTTCGCTAATGCATCGTAGTGGCATGTGGATTCTGCACCTCTAGCCATATGGGAAATGAATTCCCATAAATATACTTTCCTGATTACATCAAGTCGTGTGACAAAAAGAAAAAAATATTAATGTAGTATTGTAAAAAGAGCTGGTATACATATATATATATTTTTTTTTGGGAGGGGGGTAAGTTGGATTTTTAGGAAAGTTTCAGTTTATCCATGATATCAAGGACCAATAAATTTTTTAAATTTATTTTAGTCATCATATATCGAAAACTAGTGTCTTATTTTTCAGTGGTGTTTCTACTAATATTGTGCTTTTTTGATGTTCTTTCATATAAATAATATTTTTCATTTAGTAATTCATTATCAGAAATGAGAAATCTTTCTAATATAATTCTCATAATGAATAGAGTTAACAACCGCTATGGTAATCTTTAATCAGCTAAGAAAAAAAAAAATGATAATTTATCTATTGATGAGCTCAGAATGATCTTCCGCTCCTGATAGAGGAGGTGGAATTGCTTACCCTTTTGTTGCTTATCTAAATTTATAATTTTATGATCCCTTGCATTATAATTCATTTTAATTTTTCTTCATCGCTGATTGCCATCAGAATTCGATGTTAGTTGTTAAGTAATTAATTAATTAATTTTACCGATTGAAAATTGTTTAATTTTTATTTATATAGTCTTATTTTCTTAATTTTTTTATATAAACTAAATATAATTGAATGAAGATATTCGCAGATATACAAACTTGTAGACGTTTAATAAATTTTAAAAAAGAAAAAAATGAAAATTTGATTCGAGAACTTACAAGAACTTGCTCGGTTCCAGAAGATTGCAAGGAAGAACGTTAGAAGTCGCGGAAAATGCATTCAGAAAAAAGAAATTCCTGAAAATATTGAAAATAAGGATAAGAATGAAGCTGCCATAAGAGAAATTGATAACGGAAGAAGATTTTGACAGAATTGAAAAACGCTTTTGAAGGAGGCAAGGAAAACAAACTGCATTCAGAAAATGTTTGTGATGTTAAATGATTACCGCAAGAAAAAATAAAATTAAAATGTGAAACATGAAGAAGTCTCAGCAATTTGGTAACGAGGCTTGCATTTTTTTTCTTCAAAGACCTGTACATTTGTGGGTATTCCGGAAAACCCTTGTACAATGCATCTGCACTTTTAAGATTTTTAATTAACATTTTTATAATATTTTTAAATATTATTTTGCTTCTGTTTATGTAAGCTTTTTTACTTTTAAATTGTTATTTATTTTAAATTAATAACATGAAATTAGTAAATTATTGTTTGTTTTACAAAGTTCGATAATGCTTGGGGCTGTGAAATTCGATAACGCATTTTCTTTTGTTCTATGCTTTTAGACATAATTTACAACGATACTTGATTTTCCTGTAGTGAAATAAGAGAATTAACCTTTGTTCTCGTAAATGTTCTTCTTACCTTTTCCCAATGTTGATTCGATAAAAGTGACAGAGAATTGCTCCATTGTTTGCTTCAAAACGTGCCCAAAATTAAATGGGAATAGATTGTTTTACACAAAATCTTCATTGAAACACTGACAACACCATTCATTGATTCTTTTGCTCTTCGTATTTTCATTACCGCAATACATCTTCATGTCTAACCTAACCAGTACAACTACTGCATTTCAAGCACATTTTTCGATGCAAAATGAAGGAAATGAGATTTTCAAAAATAATTTGAATTGGTACTTTGAGTTATTATTTGCCATTCTTAGTTATGAATTTAATGGAAAAATAGATAGAAATGTGAGAGAAAGAAAAGATAATGTCTTAAAGAATCCTGTTAAAATTAAGGTCAATTGGATTTACATTGTTCATATTTTCTGATTTTTATTTCACTCTGCCATTTTTCGCTATTTTTGAAAGTTCAATATTACTGCTGAGCTGCCTGAATGAAAAAGGGGGTGTTTTTTTTTTAAATTAAAATTTTCCAAAATGTTGGAAACGCGGAAAAGATTGAAATGCAATTTTCGGCTGCATTCGAATTTCTTGCGATAGCAAGAATTACTTTCGTGAAATAAATGATTCTTATAAAGGCCTAGTACAGAGCAATCCCTACTTTATTAGTAGATTTCTTAAATATTTATCACTAAAATGTTGTCCTAGATCTGAAAATTTTGACGGAAGTCAAGAGATGTTTTAAATATTTATTTGTTGTAGACAATAGTGAGGGTACTAATATATTGACTTCGGTGAGAAGGTCATTCTTCGAAAATTTGGTTTACAATAGCAAATGGTTTGTGAAAGCCATATAGACGCGGAATTTTCTTTGAGGGATTTGCTTTAGGTCGATACAAGATCTAAAGCAAGTTAAATTAGAAGTTAAAAGCGAAGAGGAGTTTCCGGATTGGAGCGAGTTCATTTTTTTACAGTAAAGATAATGTAACTTTATTGGTTATATGCGATCTAGAAATCTAGTTTCACAGTGTGCAAAAAAATAATGCAACGGGGAAGTAAGACTTTTAATCTATTTCTTCTATTTTTATATTACGGAAAACGACAGGACCATCCGTCCGAGTCGCAAAAATGATTGCAATGGGGATTATTTACGTGAGGAATCGCCTTTTAGTTTCAGTACTATTAACAGGCTCGTGCGCACATCAATGAATTCACTCATCTTTTAATTTACATTATTCATCTGCTCTGATTCTGTACCTGATCTTCGAATGATAATTAAAGTACCAGATTTTAAAGTGACACCAGAAACGAATTTTCAAGTTAACTTGCTGCGCTCGTGTTCGACAAGATTCGAAATCCCTGAAAGCCCTGCCTAAAGGCAAAATTCTTATTTAAACCGAAGGAAATATGGAGAATTTTCATATCAATACACTACTGCTAATTTCTGGATTTTCACGTTTTATTCGCGTCTTAATTTTAACCAATTAGTACTTTCATATGGTTTGAGTGAAACCGATCCTTAAATACAGTAAAGATGACAACCCAATTGGAATTTTTTGATAACTCACAGCTGCCATTTATAACAGAAATTTCGTTTTTTTCAATTGTTTCCATAACCAAACAGTAAATGATCTTTTGATGAATTTAGCGTGAAGGCCTCAAACACCTGGATTATATTAATAAAATTTTAAACAAATAATTTGCATCAATTTTTTTTGTTAAAATGATCGGTCTTTTAACATTGTGACACAAAAACCAAATTTATTCTTAAAATGACTAAATAAACATGTTGATAAGTACAATAATTTAAACTCTTGTTACACGGCGCTCGAACCTCCTTTCTGACAATGGTTGGAACAGCGATTAACAACCGCAATGTTAAAAGTCATTAAAAACTGTCCATAATTTATGAACAAAGTTCTCTCTGCAATGTTATACGATGATGCAAGTTATTTCTGGAAAATTTATTCTGCAAATACAATTCATTGCCTCGGCCAAGTTCGACTAGATTTACAACAGTTTCAGAGAGACCTGCATTCATTTAATCCGGTAGGTAAAACACTTTAAACTCGGGTCTTTGCATTCCAAATACTCTAAAAGAGATAATGGCGAAGGACTAGCGAGGAATGAACTTTGAAAACTGCCTTGCAGCACATCCCTAAAAATATCTCTGTTGAGACTTATGATGCTTTTGGCAATTATATGCGATAATTGAGACTTATTTAGAATTGTCTGTAGTGTTAATTAGTTAGTTAGCAATTAACACTGTCATAAACTAACACTCTTAGTTTAATGGCAGTGGTTAGGGACATGAGAGAAATATCAGGAAATTTAAAAGCGAAGCAAATTCTGTCTGTTCTTAACAGACATTTTTTTTGAATTGTATTGTTTATACATTTTTATGTTATAATAAACTCAATGAATTGTTCATAAAGAAAAAACAGGACAGACGTTATCTTTATGAATATGTTCAATTTTAATCGTTCAAATTATTATTTCAAATAATTCAAATTATTTATTATTTCAATAAAATTACACAATTAAATAAAGTCAATTGGAATTCAGGTATTAGGTATCAACAAGTTTGTCTTCCTACTTCAGTTTTACAAATACATACAAAAGAGTAAAAATCGGCTTATAGTTTTGAAATGTTCGACATTTTAAATACTGAAAAAGTTTTCCTTTGCTGAATTTATGCTTAGATATTTGATGAAATTTAAAAGTTGGTTAAAGACAGTTTTTTTTTTTCTTGTAAATGAAAATAAGAAAATATGTATGAATAATAATGTGCTCTTTAGAATTAGGCGTACCATTGTGCCACTTGACGAAAATATTTCTCTGCAGTTTAACCTTATTTTTGCTATAAGAATAAAATCTAATTTTTAAAGATTGCGTGCTTCTGCTAGCCATTGATGGTGAATTTAGACGAAGTGTGAGAGGAAGAAGGAAAAATATTGATAAGAGTCCCAGAAACATTTGATCGTATCGGTCAGGATCATATCGTTCTCATTTCCAATTTTTTTTCATTCTGTCTTTTTTTTCACTGATTTCGAAAGTTGTCATTTAATCTCCGGTTCTAAATTTTTGTTTTTCCTTAAAAAAAACATGTAAACTTTTGAAGAAGTTTCTGAATAACTGGTTTAACATATTACCCATGTTAAAAATCTGGATTTCTTAGTTTATAACCAATTTATAACACATAACCAGTTTGCAAGAAAACCTTCGAGGATTTTTCACTACTGCCGTTTTCCGGATATCTTCCTCCGCTTTTGGTATCTCATGATAAGCTCTGACGAGTCGATTGTGGAGAATATCGTTTTACCAGCTAATATTTGAGTGAAGTTTTGGATGTGTGGAACGCGGTATCCGTCTGGAATTGTCTTTCGGTTCAATAACTGATAATCTTGGCACTTTCGGATTCCGTTTCCTTGTTCCGGCATGATGTGGATCGGTGGCGCCTCTGGGCTTTTGGGGGATCGCATGATCCCCTGCTGTAACATCCGCTCGAATTCGATTTTTACTTCCTTTAGCTTGTCTACCGATAGCCTTCGTAGTCTGCAGTGGACTGGTTATCACGGTATCGTTTCTGTGTGCTTCACCTGTGTGTCACTCTCGTTCACGCTTGTTAGTTCCTGTAAATCTTTCGGCACTTCTCCAAGGCGGATGTGCTTTCTCGGATTGTTTTAACTGAGAATATAGATGCATTCACTGTATCTCCTGGAGTTATGCGAAACGTTATTTGATATGCCTTATTTATAATCCGGTAATCTTTGTGTTCTCTTTATTGGTTTTAATAATTTCATCCTTAGCTGCAATATTACTTTTTCTTTAACAAAGCTTTCCTTTTTGGATTGGAATATTTCTTGTTGTGTTCTTTGTGAGTGTTTCTGCAGTCGTTCTTTTGTATTCGTGAAACAACTTTCCGCCCAAGGTATAGTCACAGTTCTCATTTACATTCCCTTTTCATCGCCGCTGATACATGCATCATTGACGGTAGAGACATCTTCATCGCGTTAGCTTCAACACCTGAAACTTAAAGTGCAAAAAAAATTTATCATATTAAAACCTTAACTCCAGTACCTTAATAAAATCACCTTTTTTTATATTTTGAGCGCAGACGCGTCACGTAATAATTTTCAAAAGTTATTTTTTAATTCTAAAATTTATTTTATCTTAGTGTTACATTAAATGAAAGTATTCAGCAGGTTACTTTTTAATCTTTTTTTGATGAAATTTGACAAATCAAACAAATCTTTAAATACTTCATTTTATTTTATAAAAGCATTATTTTACCAAAAGTGAAGTTTTAAGGCTTGTACATTTATAAATATTTAGAATTTAAACTTACATAAGTTCCATATCAACTGAGGAAGCGGTATGAATTGTGTCGTGTGAACAAGACTGACGAAATTTTTTAATGGAAAGTTACGGATTTACGATTATCCATCTCCAGAATTGTCTAATAAAAGATGATGAGTTTGGATGAGTATCGACAGGTATTCCATTACATGTGAGTGTGTCCACTACAACTTGTCCCCAACGTTGTTTATTTATTATTATTAAATTAAATTCTCTTATACTTCTAAATGTGGACAACATGTAAGACAAGATTTTAAAAGGCTGAACTTTTCTTACGTTAAACTACAATAACCATGATAAATTTAAAATTTTCATCTCTGGGATATAACAAAATCATTCAGTATGGAATAATATCAGATTAGGGATATCGGTCGGATATATATGGATATAAGGAATATAGGTTGTCATTTTGATAATGAAAAACGAGAAGATTGTCAAAGAAATGATATTCATGGGGGTACGAAGCTTTAGCGAGGGAGAAGGCCTACAACAGTATCCGAAAGGATAAATTCAGGATTTTTCCTAAGAAATTCTGGAATGTTTATGATTCATATACCTGATGATATATATATTAATATCAAAATGGTAAAATATTGAAACTTCATCGGGTTGACTCGGAACCCTTTGTTTAATTAGCTTTGTTTCCAAAAGGGGAATGAATCCCAATCTTTCCAATAGAATGTAGAACGCACTGTCGATGGCGTTTCTTCCCATGCCTTTATTGCCATGCAGAACGCACGGCATTCTGCCTTCAGTTCTTCTTGAACGACCAAAGGGAAATTTTCATTACTTGCGAGATTTTTTCGGGACATATTTTCAAACCATTTCCCGAAATGTTACGTCGATTCTCTTCCACATCGCTGTTTGATCTTCGGCACGAAATCACTTTAATAAATTACACAAAATAATCTTTTATTTGCTATCAAAATAAAAAAAATTTCGATGCCTTCGGCATTTATTATCGTACTCGTTTTCATTTCAATTTTACTCAGCGTTTTCGTACTCGACTATTCCTTTTCTGCACCCCAGGCGGATTTCTCTTTTCAATAATTTGTATTTATCATTTATGTACAAAATAATTTATCATGATTCTATTTTTAATTCTCCGCCCCATACGATAAGATTTCGAATTTTGGCCGAAAAACATGAACGCGCATACCTCATATACTTTGTCAAAATTTCAGACAATCTCAAATAAGGAAACGAGGGGGATCATCTTTGCGACGGTTTCCATTTTTCGATAAAAAATTGTATTTACTTTATTTATCATACGTTTGAATTACTTACTGTAATGCAAAGAAAAATAATGCAGTATCTTAATATGTAATCGATTCTTTTTTTTTTTTATTTTCATATTATATTTAATTGAAAAATCGGCATTAGAGCTAAATTCGTAAATTATTTATGGGTCTGAGTAAAAAGATTTGTGCAAACGAAATTCTTTAAACGGAATTATTTTATGTGAAAATGAGCGAATTTTAATTTTAATATAAATGAAGTTTTCATCAGTCTTAAATCGATTCGCTGTCCTTTACTTTTTTCTGTTCAACTTTTTTGCGTTCCTTTTTCGAATTTTACTGTATTAAAAAAAATCGGAATGAATTATTTGATTTTAAATTCTCAGATTTTGCCTAGTTTTGTGCTTTTTGACGTTCATAGTTCTACTGTGACGTAGATCTAGACGTAATGAATTCTACTAAAATGAACTAAAGGCGGTTAAGAGCGGCTTTATCTATTTACAGGTGGAAACTGATACACTTCTGGCTGAGTTCCTTCTGGATTCATCAAAGGAATTGGGTTAAATAGTCAAAAACTGAGAGTGTATATCATTTTATTAAACCCAAACGCATTATCATTATGATGTCTCAGAATTATTTATTAGTGATCGGTCGGCGGAACGTGCGAGAGACCACGCTCAAGTGGAAGTGTTCGTTCTTGTAAATAAGAGACTTCGCGGGATGGAAGAATTGAAAAAAAAAATGGCTAAGTGAAAAGGAGATTTTTCTGCTCACGACCGGAGACAGTAGTCTCAATCCGCCATGGGACTCTCCCGACAACTGTGGCAACGAACAATTAGTCTCCCAAAACCCTCTCTCTCTAGAAGAAGATCAATTAATTGGTTCTTGGATAACTCCGCAAAGGAAGAAATTGGGCAGACATTCGTTAGATATTTCGCCAAATCAGGAAGAATCACTAAACCAAGACGACAATATACTACAACATATACGACAATTACTATTTCATGCAGACCCACTTCCTTGAAAATGATCTTTCAAGCACCATATCAAATGTTAAAATCTCAAAACCACTGTTAGCATTTGTTAAAAGAATAAAAAAATTTTTTTTGCTAGTATCAAGTTAAAATAAAGCCTCATATCTGACTGTTGGTACATTATTACATTCAAAACCAAAATAAAAAAAAAATTTTTCATGAATTTTTCAAAGAAAGTAAGAAAGACATCTTTAAAACGCTTCAGTGTCATTCATATCCGTCAACAAAGACTGAATGAAAAGCGAATAAAATTTTTTCAATTCTAAAGAAGTACACATTATTGATATGTTTTCCGTAATGACAAAATGCATTTTTGCTTGTCCATAATGACAATGCCATGATACTTGAAAATTTATTTCATTTGTCGCACCGGAACTCTGCAGTTTTAGCACACAAGTAACAAATTTATAAAATTTTTTTTATGACAAATAGAAACTTGTGGACGTAAGGTCGAGGAGAACATTAATATCTGGGGACTGCTAAATAAAAGTTAATAAACAAATATATGGTCAGCTGAAAAATTTTAAATTCTGGATGCCTGAAAATAGTAAAAAGACTTCTCATTAAAATTTTCGAATTTTAAATTGTTACTTCCAATTACGGATAACAATTTGTGAATTAATTTTTTATACTTAACCCCTTGTGTATTTATAATCATGATTATAATGTTTTTCTACAAAATAGGATATAACGAAGAGTATGAAATTCACGAATCTATTTAAATTGAGAATTTTATTTCTCCTATGGATTTGTGAAAACATGTATGAGGAGATTTTTGTGAGAATTTAGTGTAGAGTTGAAGAATTTGGAAAATCAGCCCGTCCTTGTCATTTTTCCGCACCAAAAGTGACAAGTTCTCTTCTCTCTTAAGGCCCCTCCTGTCGGATCAATTCTTTTCTCTCCTTTTCTAAGGTCATCATCTTTTGTCGCGTTTGCTCAGCTGTTTCTCCTGGCTTTTTCCTCTTCTCCTCCAGATCATTGTTCTTCTCGGTTTTAACCAATCAGTTGTCCGTTACCGAAGTGATAACTCCAATAGTTTCGATCATATTTCACGTAAGAGCAACATACTTCTCCTTCAGGTTGCTCATACAGCATGCAAGGGAGTGATCTCTTGCAATTTCACGTCGCCCTCCTTGATCAAATCTTCCAGGTTATCGCGAAAGAATCGAGTTATCTCTGCATTCGCCATCGTTCTCTTTCTCTTCTATTTTTTTTCCCTTTTCCTCCTGCATTCTCAGATTCTTCCCTCATTTTCGCACCAGCCTCTTTCTTGAACGTCCTGGTACTGGTTACGGGCAAGTTCTCACCCACAATGACAATTGAGGGTTTTTTACGCAGTACACGGTTATCTTGGAACGTCACCGTCTTGAGGGTTTGCCTTTTTCCTTAATTAAGAATTCTAATTTATCTTCAATCAGTGTAGTTTGATAAGTGACTAGCAGGGGTATTTTTCTAATAATATTTGTACTTTTATAATAATCTAATAAATATTAGTAATCTATCTTTAAGCAAAAAAATAAATTTCATGAAGGATTATTCCGTGTGCGAAGGGTTCAGGTAGTGCAATTCTTATTCATCTTTATTCATATCATCCGTTTCTTATTTTCCATATTGTTCACTCCCGTCTCCGCTTCCGCTACCTTCCAGATGCGTGGAAAATGGCATAGGTCATTTTTCACAAGAAACCTAGCAAAGTTCCAATATCTCCTTCCTCTTGCCGTCCCATCTACCTCATTCCTGGCCTTAGCAAAGTTCTTGAACGGATTATCATTGCCGGCTAATGGAGTTCCCGAAGAAAATGATATAATTAACAGGATCAGTATGCGTATCGCCCTGGTCGAGACATCGAGTACGCGTTGATCGGGCGTATAGGAGCATGCTGAGATTCCAAGAGTCTCACTATGCTGCTATTGTGAGATGGCAATCGATAGATTGATCTAGTCAATGCTTTCAACAGCGTATTCTGGGGTCCTTTGGCCGGGGAGATGCGTACGGAGCTACCTGTAGATTTAGTTGCAATTGTCACGAGTTAACTTAAAAATAGAAGTGTATATGTTGTTTCGGAGTGCGGAACTAAGGTCTGCTCACCCATGTAGAGGGGGGAGAGTCGCCAGAGTTCGGTGTTTCGGAGTTTTGAGGGACCAATCCTCAGGAACCACCTTTATTATGTTCTAAATATGCTTTACGCCTCCGCGCTGTTAAACCTGGACTTAGTTGCATGTGCTGACAACATACACTATGATGGTTTGCATCGCTTTGAATATAGAATCTATGATAGTCTCAGGCATATCAGATCCTTCTTGGAAAAGCTTCAGCTCTTTTGTAATGAAATTTTTGTCCTGTCCATTTCTACTTCTAAAAACAACGTTCTGCTGTGATGTCGTAGTTTTAAATTGGATCAAGTCGGGGAACATCTCCGAGAAGATAATCATTTCTGAGAACGCGATCTTAAATGTTTGGGGGTACATTTTAACGAAAAACTAAAATTTCATGTTCATGCGGATTACGTTCGCGAGATAAATGTAATAAGCTGATTATTACGTTTCTCAAATTGTGCAACCCGAATTAAAGATTGAGACCACAAGAAGAAATTTTCTGTAAAAAAGAGGTTTTAGGTTGCGATGTTGGCCTACTGTGGAAGCATTATGTGTCCGCGCAGAGGCATATGGAAGCTACAAGTGATTCATCCGAAGTCGATTATATCGGCTTATTGCAGCGTCGACGGCCTTGCTGATGATAGGGTACCATATAAAAGTTCTTAAGGCGTTGGTTATTTGTCCTCCGGATCTAATCGCAGAGACCCGGGTACCACCCTTTCACATCGGCAAATTCAAAGATATTTCACGGGTCGAAAGTGCTGTGGATTTCTCCGAGATCCACCATTTCGCCAAAATTGTCAAATGGTTCTAAGTCGGCGATTCTTTCGACAGCTATATTTATCTCGCGATCAGTATTTAATCTGCATTAATCCGTTCGACGACTCTTCTTGCAAGATGCTTTTCCAAAGAAGGCCATTTTTGAAAAGATACCAAGATATTCTCATTTATAATCAAAATATAAATGAGAATTAATGCGAAAGCTGGGATCGAATCATTCCACCGGTAACAAACCGAGAAGTTTTTCAGAATGACAAACATCAGAGAAAAAATCGAATTCATAAAGGATTCTCCCCCCCCTCTTCCGGTTTCTAGACTAGAAATTATGCTTTCCGAAATGACGAAGATCTCGTCATGCGAAGATGTTACTCTGAAATGAGACCCGTGGAGGCAGACGTCATCACATCTAACATATGCATTTTTTTTGAAATGCGGCCCACGGAAGATTGAATTGGCTTTGGTGGAAAAAGTAGTGGTCCGAAAAAAAAGGTCGATTTCGAAAATGTTCCTCTGCCCCTCTCCACCTCTTGCTTACTTATATCACAGTGAAGAAAATAGAAGAAAGTAAAGATTTATGGTGTTAAAATAGCATTTTATAACACATTTCGTTCGAAAACTAAACGGAAAACTGAAAAAATCTATTGAACAACTGGAAAATGAGATACTTTAATGTATTCATGAATATTTTACAATATTTTGTTCAAAGCTGATATCATTAAGATTTATTTACAATATGCATGGTTTCTCGATAGGTTTTTTTTAGTATATTTTTTTTAAGATATTGAAATATAAAAAATTTCAAAAATAAATCTTATACATCAAAATTAATCTATCATTTGTTTTTCAGTCAGTTGTCGATAGGCTTTATACACTTTCTAAACCAACATTCTATAGAAAATTTATATTGGTGAAATGAAAATCCTAATTTATATATTTGCAATATTATAATTTCATTTAAGAGTACGAAATTTACCTTGAAGGGTAGATTCAGTTTTAATCCTGAGATTTGAACCGTCGACGAACTAAAAAGGATGATAGTACTGGAAAAAAAAGTAATTTACGAAAGTTTACTCTTTTGCTAGAGACATGTCAGGTTGACGATGGTTGATTTAGGCCGCGAAGGCTCACAATTGTAAACATTAACGAAACAAAAGAAAAATGTTTATTTTTCGAGGGACGTGAGAGTTAACGAATCCGTTTCAAAAGAAAGAAAAAGTGCTCTCTGATATTTGAATCAGTTGAATATTCTGATACTTCATTAACTGAGCGAAAAGTTTAATAAACATGGTCTTTATCTGCAGTTTGCCCTCAATTTGAATGTTTCATTAATATTAATAAAAATGATTTGTAACGTATAGCGAAAAGTTAATTATTTACAGTGAGTTAGATCAATAAAAAGATTGTCTGAAACATCATAACGTGAAAATCGGAACAGCAGCAAAAATCTCGTGGGAGAATAAACCCAGCAATGCATTGATTAAAATTAATAAAATTGCCTTTTATTAGAAGCTGTTTTGTAAGAACAATTACAATTGGACATTTGAAGATGGGAATAGTTGGAAAGCTCTTAAATATGATCTATCCTTTTAAACAAGGAAAATCATGCCTTGCCCGTGTTCCTCGACTTTTCTGGACCATACAATAAAGTTATACAAAAAACCAGTTTTACACAACAGAATTTATGAATTTCCTGAAAAGAAAAGTCATTCCAATTTACAAAAAAAGTTGAAGAAATTCATGTATGCAATTAGGTTAGGAACCTAACAAAAAAACTGATGAAGAATCTAAGAGTGAATATACAAAATATTTCCACATTAGATTTAACCTCCGTAACAGAGACTCAAATAAAGGGAAAGATAATAAAAAAAAATTCTTTTATATTAAAAGCGGTGACAGAAATAGAATATTATATAACGGAACAAAAAATAAAAAAAAATACTAGTAGAATTCCTATTTTAATGAAAAATATCAACGGAATGGTACATTAAAATGTTAATGCAGAAATAATTGTGATGGTCAAGATTAAAAACTGAAAATGTAAAAGTAGACGTAGAAAATGATGAAGAATGAAGACGCAATAACGAAATTGCAATATATGCAATTTATTAGAAGAACCACAAAAGAATCTCAAGGCTCGAAGAATGACCGTTTTCGATAAAAATTTATTTCTTCTATCGAACACTAGTAATGAAATTATGATTTTCAAATAAAGAACATCACATCATTGATTCTATAATGATACCGATATTTTATCATTACAATAAGCGAAATATCTTTTCCTCCATAGGAAGTAGACGTAATAACGTCAAATATATGTAACGCAATAAAGGAAGGCCCAAGAAAAACTAATATAAACAAGAACTATTGCAAATTGAATCGGTTGGAACGATTGCTTCTTATTTCGCAGTTTATTTCGTTTATGTAAAAATGTGTTTACTTAATTATCATT
>JAOWBB010013502.1:0-56057 GCA_028565995.1 Ricinus marginatus
GTTGACGCCGCTCCCCCCGCCCCCCCCCCCCCCCCGAGTGGCAGGTTTTTTTTCCCTCGTTCGAAAAGGATCGGAAAAATCGAATCACGATATTTACCAGTCGCATGCTTTTTAGCGCATTCGAAATTACTGCAGGAGGGGGGATGCGATTGTGCCCGATGTGTTCCGCACCTGATTTGCTGACCGCAAATCAAACGCGTTCATCTCGCGCGCTCATGCTGCAGGTTATTTATCTTATACCGGTCCTTTAGCTGAAACTCGTGACGAAGGTTTTCGTTTGATTGTCGACGTCGCGGACGCTTTCGAGATGCGGCGTCACGTAGCGAATCGCATTATCCGGTGCGTAGATAATGTGCGTCGCGGAAGAAACAGGTAAATTTTGGTTGCCGGCAATGCCGGTTAGCTCACGCGGAGGTGCGTGAGCTTGTGCAGCGTCTTCGGCGGCGTTTTCTGTTGGAAATTTTTCTTCAGCCCCTTTCGGACGTGTGAATAAGTTCCGGTCGTGGGTTTTTGTCTCCAGCGATCGGTTTATTCGACATTGAACGGCAATCGATTTGAAATGCAAACCGACGATGTGACGAGAAAAGCGTGAAGCGAATCCAATGGGAAACGCTTTAGAATTTCGGGCTTTTATTTATTGCGCGATGCTGGCGGAATATCGGCTCACGGAGCAAATTGCTGCGAGCGCTGGACTGATACAAATTAAATATCGCAGTGACGATCAATTAATTTTATTGCTCGGAAAACTAAATTAGTTAAGCCATTTGTTTTCTTTTGCTGCAGGAACCTTCTCTTTGCGCGAATTTCCCGTCTTCGAGCCTTTCGATTCGGGTTTTGGAGTGATTCGAATTTCGGTGCTGACATCCCCCATGAAAATGCCCTTGTCATTTCCGTTTCCTTCGATGTGCTGCCCTTTTTTTTTTTTTTTTTCTTCGCACTGATCCAATGCGATTTAAGCACAACGAGGGATCGAAACGAATGAAATGCCCGCAGCGGATTTTTTGTGATCGCAATAAATGTTTTAGTGTGGATCAATGGACGCGGCCGGCATTAAAAAAAAAAAAAAAAAAAAAAAATCGCTTTTTCTTTATTGTTCCGGATTAGTGCACTGGTGACCCGCTCACGGGGAGGTCTCAGGGCTGAAAGCGATTTTGACCCGAAATGTTCTCCCTGTCAAAACCTGCACCGCAGAACTGCAGCAACGGAAAAAGGAACGTAAACGGAAGCTTCGTGCCGCTGTCATCTCGGGTGCGAAAGCAAACGCCGACGCTTGCATCTTCGGCAGTTTCGGGGAGCATCCACCCCTTTTAGGGATCTTCCCCCGCCGGAAGTCGGTCCTGCGTTTTTCGTATTTTAAAACGGAAACGCAAAGAAAAGGCTTCTTTTCTTCCGGTGCCTTTCCAGAGGGATTGAACGGTGTAATTTTCGAACTCCTCGTCGGCTCCCGTTTTTCTTACGCGCTTGAACGCCGGGAAGGCTCGTCGATTCCCGAGCACCAAAAAAACGTGGAAGTTGTCACAGTTTTGATTTGCAGGATCAGCGATACGCGTCCGGTTCCATCCGCCCTTAAACAGCGACGCTAATGCGGGGTAAAATCCCTTCGTTTGATACATGGAACAACAAAGGCTGAATCAATAACGAAATTACATATCCTTTAATTATTCAGCATCGTAAATCCGTTCAACAGGTGCCTTCATCGAGAATGCAGGTAAATCGTAAAATTTCTGCTGTCCTGTCGACTCGGGACGCACCGCAGTAAACGATTTTCAAGCTGGGGCTGATGAAAAATTTTTTCTCTTTTCCCGGGGCCGGGTAGGGGAGGGGTGCAAGGGGTTGAGAGCGACTCGATGGTTAATTGAATTTGATTTACCCCGTGAATCCGCGCCGAAGTAAGAAGAGCTGAAAATATTGAATTTCAATCAAAATGCCAGGTCAAACGGAGCCTGATCAATTGAGTTTCGTATATTACAATGCGATTACGATTTTCTACCCCCGTCAATTTGCCACCGTCATTCGTCCCGCAGGAGTGACTCTGAGGGGGCGGTGGCCGTGGAAGGACGGACCCCAGACGACTTCCATAATGTCTTTTCAGGTCCCTTGGCTTTTCCCGAATTTTCCGCTTTTCCCCTTCCTCCCCCCCCCCCCCCGACGTCGCCTGCTGAGAAAAGGCCAAATCATTTTCCGCCCTCGAAGTGTGTGTCCCGGGAGTTTGACCGGCGTTTTTCTCTGACATCTGTCAGAGACGGAAAATTGGCGTCTCTCCGCCGCTTTCGACAGACGAAGCTTTTTCCGTCAGAACGTCCGGTCGGCTCGGCGTTTCCCGGACCCGGCAGGTTAATCGAAGAATTTTCCTTCTAGCGATACCCATTTCTGATCCGCCGGATTCCCTTTTGCACTCCCCGAGATCCGAATTGCGATTTATCTCGAGCGGCAGGTTTGCGGTCGGGCAGTGGGAAGGTAAGCGCCGCAAGAATTTTCCCCACATTTTTCGCTGTGGCAAACCCGCGCGAAATTCCGAAAGAAATTCTTATAAAAAATATTTTCCTCTCGTATTAATCTTTTCCTTTAACTCGGGCCAGTCACGCAACACCTCAAGCAGTCACGAAATGTCCGGCGTGACATGGGGCAGGGAGTGCAGACGACGCGTCAGACTTCGGCAGCATTTGTGTCCATCCCCCGGGGGAAAGTGCATCATTTTTCACTTCGGGAAAACGGAAACGGAAGGGAAGAGCGAGCAATAGACGAAAATTAATATGAAACCCGATACTACAAATAATGCAATTTACATGATACTGGTAAGTAGCTGAAACGTATAGGATGAATGACTGTAACTAATACAGAGCAAATATATATAGTTCGGCGTTGAATTCTACAGTAATTCAATGGATTTTGGGGTGAGGGCAGAGTAATTTAAGGAATGCTGAATACCCAAAGGAAATATCGTAGCAAAACGAAAGGCAGGCATTAACCTCTTACACCGGGAACGATTTGCCGTCATTTTTCAGCCGATTTAGGAATTTGTTTTTCCGCCAAAGTGACTGTTTTGCTTAATTTAAAAAAAAAATAAGGAATGGCGTGAGTCGACAAAAAAGTTTGGGCCCCTCCGGGATTTGAACCCGGGACCTCCTGCACCCAAAGCAGGAATCATACCCCTAGACCAAGAGGCCTCGCTAAGAAAGTCTCACAAATCTTGCCTACATTAACTTAGCCTGAAATGGTGGATTCAGAAATTCATGTAATAACTCGAACAACCGCCAGATGGCTGGAATGACGTTTAACCAAGCGTCTGAAAAACTTTTCATTCATGAACGTACCATTTGCTATCGAAAC
This sequence comes from Ricinus marginatus, assembly GCA_028565995.1. Lineage (NCBI taxonomy): Eukaryota > Metazoa > Arthropoda > Insecta > Psocodea > Ricinidae > Ricinus > Ricinus marginatus. The sequence goes on from JAOWBB010013502.1 coordinate 3,331, forward strand.
GCCCTGTAAGTTTGTTTCTTTAAGTGTGTGTCGAGAACTGTTATTAGTCACTTTTTCTTTTTAACGGGAAAGTGAAAATTTCGGTTGTCAGCAGCTGTTGTAAAATTAAATAGCCGAAAGGAAGTGAAATTTTCAGGTGAGATAATCGGGGGATTTGCAAAACAACAGCATTTTAATTTTCAATTTTCTGCCTTTATCCTGTCGACGTTCCTGGGTTAGCCGGTTTCCTTGCCTTTATTTACTCTAAAATGGAGTTCGTTTTTTTTCTTTTTTTTTTTGATTTTCGTTTTGAATTTTCAAGTAGCCAGCTGCTATTTAGCAAATTTCCTAAATCGTATTGCGGAAATTTTATTTCACGATACCAAGAACTAACAATTTGATGAAAATATTATTTTTAGAATGATATATACACGGTGATGTCATTCCGTCTATTTTTATTCCGTTTTCACAATGGTGTCACGATCATGAATATGTTTTTGAATGAAATACCTGATGCAAAAATCTCATTTAGTAATATGGAAACATTTGCAGCTAAAGTTGATCTTGATGAATTTTACTTTTCCTTTTTTGGAAATAGCAATCACCTAATTTGGAGCATTAGTTTATTTGTGATTGTTAATACTGATTTGAATTCTGTCTTAATTTTAAGCGTGGAAAACATTGCAGGAACCGTTTTCTAAGGCATTAATTTTTTTTAAATAATTATTCAATATATTTGTTTTTTTTATACTGATACCTGGATGCTTCCAAAGATTTATTTAGAATGTGCTAGCTTCATGTAAAAACAGGAAAAGAAGCCTTTAAGAAAGCAAATACCAGTGAACAATCTGCTGTTTTGTGATTTGTAGAATAATTTAAAAAAGTTTTATGATGGAAAATATACATCAATTTAATTATGAAGAATCATTCTCAATATTTTATTGTTTTTATTTATTAAATTAACTTTTTTTTACCAGAAATATCTGGAAACAATCTTAAAAATGTTTATGAATAAAATCAAAATTATTGATTCAGTGGATTATGTAAAATGAATATTTTTATCAGAAATATACCTTGGCCATTGTTGAAAGAACAGTTTTGTTTATTATCATTCTCATGAATCATTTAAAAGTGAAATGATATGGGATGAGTGGAATGTGGGCAATTAATTCTAAATGCATATGATTCATCTAAGTAAGTTAAGCCATTCTCATTAGGGACTGATGCTTAACAATGAAATTGCTTTGGGCTAACAACAATTTTGTATTTGGCTTGAAAACAGAGATTTCATGTGTGATTATTCACTGGCATAAAATTAATAATTGCAACAAACTATTGAAAATAGTTGAATTGCTGAACAGAATTTTCTGTCAATGTTTTTTTTTTTATTACCTTTGCTAATATTGACTTTTCTCAACATGAACTAACTGAATTTTTGTTTTGTTAAATATGTTGCCATTAAATTTGATACATGGCTGGTATATCTTACTGCTGTGAGTTTTCTTACAATTTGATTACTTGGTCATTGCTATTTTGTATTTTTTTAGACAGTACTGTTTACAGTATTTTCTATAAAAATCTTCAAAATCAGAAATTTTATAAAAAACTTTTTATATTAGATTTTTATGTATGAGAATTTAATATGAAAAAACATGAGTTACATATGCAGCCAAATTCCTATTTGTGATTTAAATGATGACTAATGAATTTAGTAAAAAGTTTACTATTTGAAATTTATCAGTATAAAAATATGCTTCCTGTTATAAATCTAATCTAAAATATTGTTTCACACATAAATAATTTTTTTGTAAGTTAATCTGTTAAAAAAGAAAAAGAATTTTAATTTTAATAAGCAGTTTTATTCATTTAGTATGTACATCATTTTATTAATCATTTTTTAACACCAAAGAAAATTTATAGATAGTTTTTATTCATTTTTTATTACAGTTATGCAATTAGGATTTAGACAAATTAATGTTTCATTTTTGAATGTAGCATTCATTTACTTGAAATTCATACTAACTCTTGGGAGTTTTATTCAATTTATGATGGTATGTGTGCCAGCAATTGTCAGACAATTTTTCCACTTCTTTTCTTCAACTCTAATGTTAGTAAATAAGATCATACAATAAGTATTTGTGACAAAGAAAATTTATTATTCAGATGAGATAATCTGAATATAAAGATTTATGGAATTGATAAAATAAAAATTTAAAGGAAATACTATCATTTAAGATATACATTTTGTAAATAATATTAAATGATTTATGTATTGCAACAGTTAAATTTATTTATTTATAAATGAACATTCTGCAGTCGTTTGAAACTTTATTGGTATTGCATTTTGTTTATATGGCTGTGCACCCAACCTGAACTTTGCATATTTGGAATTTGCTTTTTCTATATATGCTTTTTTTCATAAGTCGTGGCCTTATTTCATGTTAATAGTATTTCACGAATTTTTTTTTAATTAAAAAATATCTGGAAAACGATTAAAAACGTCTGCATATTCAGAATTTAAATAACTTTAAATGTCTTATAATGTCAAATTCAAAATTTTTAAAACATGTATCTGCATTGATATGAGTGAAAATATGTGGATTTTTAAAAGTTTGTCAATATATATTTTACTGAATTGAATTATATTAATTGTCTTGTATTCTACATTGTTTTTAATATTATTGTTTATTTTAAATTATTTAGAAAATATATTTTATATGTACTGAATTTACCTAATTGCACGATTGTAATAAAAAATGAATAAAAAACTGTCCATAAATTTTCTATGGTGTTAAATATTGATTAATAAAATGATGTACATAATAAAATGAATAAAACTATTTATTACAATTAATATTCTTTTTTTATACTTCATTTTCTACTAAACAATTAATTAATAGATTGTATCATCAGAACGTAAAGAAAGCGTATTATAAAATTTAATATTATAATAAATTATAAAATTTAAAATAATCGAGAATAGTTTTCCTTGATTTGACACAACATTTTTCAATTATATGTTTTTTCGGTTTATATATTTTTGGAATATTAATAATTTAGATTAATTTTAAATAATTAATTCAATTAATCTATTGCAGCAGGAATGGATTGTAAAAGATTATAGAAGAAAGAAAATATTCAGCATTATTTTCGTGGCATTACCACATTTTTATGTGTTATATTAATAACACCGCCAAATGCAGTGGCAATCTTAATCTAATGGACGGGTTTATAATTTCATGTTGAACCTGAGAAACAGGTTGTTACTGAACTTGGAATGTTCATTTGCCATGTGGCATAATTTTGTGCAGCAGTTTTTTTTCCCAAGTTCTTTCTTTTCCGTTCTTGACCTTTCTTTAGAAATCTTTTTATGGAGAGATATGCAACTTGAAGGAAAGCATTTTCTAGAATCTTCCATTTATCTAATGCACTTTTCACACTTGAAATTTTGCACGAGCCCTCGCTTATTTAACATTTGTAATACAATAGCAATATAATGTAAGTGGGGCATACATGTGAACGATTTAGTGTGTCAGTTATCTACATATTTTTTTTTATTATTCAAACAAGAAATTAAATATATATTTCTGAATTTAGTAACGACAACAAGGAAAATATTCTGGTATATTAACTATATTGATGTGCATAATTTTATAATATTTTAACTTAAACATTTGAAGAATGATTTCAGTTTTTCTGATTAAAGGTTATAGTTTTTGGTTGAATCTAATTAAAATTTAGGCATTTTAAGATAATTATTATAATTAAAATTACATTGGATTTCAGTAAGTCGATGTTTTAATTTAAGAGCTTTAATTTCGAAAAATTAGTTTTTGGATACGGGAATATTAATTTGAATCTACGTAAATTAAAATTTTTAATTAAAAATTTCGTAAATTGATGGTTGATGATGAATTATGAGTAGTGTACAAATACAAATGCGAAATTATGGGATATTTTAGATTAACTGAATGTTTAGAAAGTGTATAAAATATTAACTTTTTTTTTTAAATTTAAATTACAGAATGTGCTCGTTACGAAAGAAAACTGCAAATATCTTCTATGTATTGGTCGATACGCTTTTGGATGAATTTATTATTTTATTATTTAACAAAGCAGAAATGAATGTGCTTATTGAAACTTTTGCTGGAGGATAGATCTGAAGATTTTTTTCTAAAACCTCCCAAACGGAAATTTGGGAGGTTTTAGAAAAAAAAATAACATTCATATACAGGGTAGTCTGAATTGGAAAATAGCTTTACAAGTCATTTCATTGTTTTCAGTAAATAAATCTAGTAAATTCCTGTTAATACAATTACTGAGCAATTCTAACGTGTAATGTTTATTACACATTTAGGTGACGGTTGATTGCCAACAACTGGTTTGTCGGATCGCTGCTTCAATGGTATTCGTTTATTTTGTATGCCATATAAAAATTCTTTTTTTCATATAACCTAAACTATTTTTTTTTTTTTTATTTACTTGAAGAATACATTTCTTACAATAGGGAAATAAATCGATATTTTTGGCATTTTTCTGCTGTTCTTCTTAGTCGATTATTCTCTTTTGATATTCATTATCGACAGCATGTTTTGGGGGGAATAATTTGAGTAAATAATTTTACTTGAAAATTGCTTCGCCGTTTTTTAATCGGGCACCGACGGAGATCTATTTTTTTTGTGTAATCTAATTGTTTGAAAATCGGCGAGATGAAGCGCTCGGTCACTTTTGAAGTTGGCAGCCATTGATTTGAAGCTCGTTAACAAAGATATTGATGAACTTTGTTCAATTTGCGTTTCCTACCGGCGATCAATGTCGGTATAAGGTGACCTCCATCTTCATCGCGGAGCTGCTGGAAAGCAGCAAGTATAAAATAAGATTTGCATCCATGCTGTCGTCAGACGCTCCGCCATCTTTGTAAGGTTTCTCCAGCGGGAGCCTCCCGCGGTTTGCCGTCAAATCGGGATAAGCGCCTTGTTTCCAGACATTTTACCATGTGCCTTATATATATATATATTTTTTTTAATTATATCTTGAATTTGAGATTCGCTTAACTAATTAAAATCGAAATTTTATTACATCGAACGCGCAGAATGAAATTCTTTTTTTTTTCGACTATTGAAATTTGGCGTTTAAAAAAAAAAAAAAATTGATTGGTAGTAAAATGTAGAAATACAATGTGAATGCATTGCGTAAAACGATTGGTCGTTCTGATCAGCTTTTGAGAAAACTTTTGATGTTTCCCGAAGATGTGTGATCTGGAAAAAAAAAAAAAAAAAAAAAGAACTGATGGTTTAGCAGTTTTTTCGGTTCGCAATCCGCGGCCATATTTGCATTGCAAGGCAATATTCCAGACGCGGTCGGCGGCTCCGATGTTCGCATATACGATTTTGGGGTTAAACAGGTCCGGAATCGTAAAAAGATTCGGTTTTATGGCGGGTTTTCCACGGTTTCCGCCGTCATGTTAGAAAGTCTCCGACCGGAGTTTCCGACTCCGTTGGGCGATACCGCACGAAAGCTCCCGAAGGTTCCTGCCTTTTCAACAAATTTGTTATTTATTTATTTATTTTTTTTTCCCCCTTTTTTTTCCATAGCGCGAGAGGAAAGGAGAATTTATTTTTCGTCCGCGAGCTCGCTCCAAAATTGTTCGTGTTCGCGAGGATTTTTTGCGCTCCAGCGAGATCGACCGCTCGGGGGAGGATCTGGAAAATCCAGGGGTGTTCATTTGTTATTTTTGCTCCGTGGTTCGGTGAAATGTGAAATCGCGGTCGTGGGCGTTAGCTGATCTCGCTTATTCCTTTGAATATCGCAAAAAGCCGTTGGCCGGAGTTCGGTTTTTTAGTTGTCCTGTCGTTTTCGGGGCACAGCAGCGTTGCACTGGAATTTTGTACATTTTGTGCGTGCAATATCGAAAGTGTTTTTTTTTTTTTTTTCTTCTTCTTTTTTAACATGTGCCAAGTGTGTTGTGATGAGCATGTAGGAAATTTGGTGGTGGAAATCGCGGTTTAGACGAAACTCAACAAGTTTCTCATCGGTAAAATTTGCCTTTCCAGAGACGGAAAAATTGAGGCTTTTCCGATGACCTCCCCGAGGGAGCTCGGTTCTGTGCTTTGCTGTTGCGCCCTGCAGTATTACGTGCATTTCGTATTTGGCTTTCAAGTGTCCCACATTTTAAATCACATTTATTCACTGTATTAAATTCAGGCTGTCGGAAAAATCCGACCCGGATTTTTCGAAAAATTCACTTTGTCATTTCGTCCGAAATGCCCAGAAGCGTGATTCTTATCAAATCTCCAGGCCGTTTCTGGGTGGTTCCTGATGTGAAATTTCCGATATCTGGAACACTTCCACGCACTCCGAATCAGTTCCATTTATTTTAAATTTTGAAAATTTAGGCCGCGGTGAATATTTGGTGTTAGAAGCGTCAGGCATTAAAACAGCCTAATACCATGGGCGTAAAATTATATATATTAATATTATTTCGAATTCCTTTTCTTCCCAGGCAAGGGTAAAATTTTCTAAGTCCTGAAAATACCATACATTTGCATGATTTTCTTAATTTTATTAAGCGGAAGATTTATGTGCCATTTATAATTATTCAAGATTATTTATATCCTCTAAGCGTTTAAAATCACGCTTGGAAGACCTAGAATAGATTTTCCAAAGGTTTTTTAGTATTTTAATTATATATTTTTACAAATAAATGATTAAGATTATTAAATATTTAAAAAATTCAGCCAAAAATGCAGGAAAGTGCGGTAAGGTAGAAGCTAGATATTTTTTCAAAAGCCGGAAGAATGTATTGTAGCCAGTTTTTTCGTGCATTAATTTTTGTTTAAATTTAAATTATCCATAATCTATGCTGAAAACATTTTGCTTCTCATGTATTAGATAGTAGTTTTTTAAAAATATATCTAAATGCGCCATTTTATATTTTTTGTAGTATTATTCTTCTATTTATCTAATTTTAATTTGATTTTTACATAAGCTTGCCTAATTATGATTTGTTTTTAATTTTTTTTGTTTCATTAGAAACGCAAAATATTAATACAAATTTATTTCCCTTAGCAGTTACAGTAATTGTTTGATACATCTTTAAGGCATTGGATAATGATGAAATCATATTTTAGATGTTGTAAAATATATTTGCTTATTATTGATTGAATTTTTTAGCATCTCACACAAAATCACCAGAAAATTTTACATAATTCATTCACTACTGTTTGTTAAGAAAAAAAATTTTTTTTTTCCTTCCATTTCCCCCAATAACCGATGTTGATTGCCGTGGGATTTTATATGGTTTCCACAGGCGAAATGATTAATCCTTATTAATAATGGGCAAACTAAACGCCGATAAACCAATCATGTTTTCTGGTAAAATATTGGACTTTTATCAAGAATTTTCATATTAAATTCTTGCTGCCAAGCTTTTAGAAATTTCTCGAAAATATATATATATATTGCCAATCTGCTATTGGTTTTGCTGCGATCGTCCTTCGCAGCAGCATCCATTTATATTAGTGTAATCGTTTGACATGATAATGAGATGTAATATTAATTGCTCGTATTTCAGAACATATCGAAGTAGCGAATATTTCAATCTTGCTCCAGCCCTATACGATAATTCGGTGTTTAATTTCATTTCGAGAAGGGTAAAGATCACATAAATATATAAATATAGTAATTTTATTATATGTCGAAAACGATATTGGATTCAGTGTCAAGATTTCGAATACAAATTTTTGAAATATGGTTTAAAATTTATTGTTTACTTATAAGTATGTTTTTCGTCACTGCTTTGAAATACAATTAGTTGAAATGTATTTCAGATATAATCCAAATAAGCCATTTATCCCTTATATGGTTATTAGCTCGAAATATGAGAAGTGCTCGTCATATTTTCAGAAATATTCTAAAATCATTAAGATTCGATAATTATAAAGTGCTAATTTGAAAAATTTCTAATATATTTTAGAATAGATTATATTTAGGATATATTTAGGATAATTAACGATTTTTTTTAATATCCATTTTTTACATGGATTTAAATTTACTTTTAAGCGCTTCTTCTTTTGCAATTTTTTTAATTTGCAACAACTAAATGAATAGTTAAAAATGTTTAAAAATTGTTGCGGATGCGCGAGTAAAAAGACAAACAGACAGGAAAGTGAGGAGGATGATGACGAAGAGGAGAAGAAGAAAGAAAAGAGTATGGAAAGCAAGATAAATAAAGTCATTGAAGAAGAAAACGAGGCAACTGCCAAAGAAATTGCTCAAAAAGAAACTGTAGCTGCGAGCGACTCCATCCACGAAAGAGTAAATGAGGAAAATCAGAAGATGGTTCAGCGGAAGTCGAGCTTGAAGAAACCGAAACCGAGGTTGAGCATCTCGACGGAAGTGAAAGTTATTCCGACAAACTTCCCCGAGGGGCCTTGCTTCTATCCGGAAGAAGGAGAAATAGAGGATATTGTGGAAGAGAAAAAAGAGAATGGAAAAGAGGATGATGGGAAGGAACAGAAAGAGGTGGAGAAAGATGAAGAAGAACATGAAGAGGAAGAAGAAGAAGAAGAAGAAGAAATTGAAAATCATCCGATGCCGGTGAAGAATATAGACGGAAAAATTATAAGAAAATCCGTGGCAGATGACAATCCGACGAACGACGTGACGCCGTCGGAGGTGCAGAACTTCGGCACCGCTCTCGGTAGACCGATATCCCCTTTAAGCGACGAAGTTTTCGTGGCAGGAGAAAAGAGCGCGTTGGTAGCACCCCTGAGTAACCTCGGGGTGAAGGTAGGATCCACACAGACGACTGATAACACGCTTGACATACCACTTTCGCCCCGTAGTCAGGTTCCGGCCTCTTTGCACCCTAAACGCGGCAGCATGCCTGCCGTTTTGCAAAAGTGGCTTTCTGAGGAGGACGACGAAAGCGGAGGAACTCACGAGCCTCCCGTCACCCCGGTTAGTCCGCTGTCGTGGAAAGTTTCCACGTTTGACCAATTCCGATTCTAAATTAACTTCTCTTGCATTTGGCAGATTGCAAGGGACGAGGTAGCGCTAAGGAGGCATCGCTTCTTCTCGGAGTTGCTTACTGTCGCACAGGCGGCCACCGAACATAGAGTTCGCTTTGATCCGTTCGGACCCACAGTCGAGCAGTGTAAGTTTTGTTTGGGGGCGCAATAAAATGCAGTGAAATTGACCAATGGAGCTTTGCTGGAGTCGTAATTACTCTGAAATTGCATGGCGCTAATAAAATTAAAAAAAAAAAAAAAAAGTTCTTACCATTCTAATCCATTCTCGCACTTCGGCCTGCTCTTTAATTAAACCAAACACTTTAAGCATTTTTAGAGCTCATAAATAGCGTCGTAACATCCTTCCGTTTTTAACTAATGCCCCGGCTTGAAAATGAGAAAAAAGTAAGATATTTCAGGACCACGTTGTTCTAGAATTAAATGTAACTCAATAAAAGCTGATATTTTAATCTTCGAAAGTGGAAAAAGCATCATTAAATTAAAAGTTACACTAAACTTAATAATGGTATTTTGAGATTTTCGCCCTCGTTAATGAATTACTGATAGATTCTGAATTCATGAATCCTGAATGACTTTTCATTATTTAATTATTTAATTCACATTATTCTTATGTTAATATTATGGTGCTTATATGCATTGGCGAATGTTTGGAAATAAATTATTCTGATTATTTCAGTTAAGCTTAATGAGTTTTTCTATTTGCATTACTTGATAGTTTTAATCGTTTTTCTTTTCTTTCGCTTGTTTTATGCCATGCGAGACGCTTTAAGGTTTAAGATAGTAATTAATTTGATCGCATGGCGTTGCATTACCAATATCAGTCCTTCAGTTTGCGGATCCTAAAACCATTATCACAGTTGTAAATAATAAAATAAAATCTATAAAATTAGTATTTAAGTTGATTTTTTTTCCGGAAATTTAAGGAAATTTAAACAGATTAACTTGAGGTTAAACTTAGGTTTATGTTTGGTCTCTTTTGCGGTATCTAAACTTCATAACATAACCGTATTAGCTATCAACTTAAATTTGTTGCCATTGAATTGGTATTCAAGCTTTCCTTTTTTTTTTTTTTGTATGCATCTCCTTTATTACCATCATTTTTTTTACCACTAGACATTGTCCATTCCCTTTAGGGAATAACATACAAGTATAATTTTTTACTAAAGAAATTTCCATTTTTCATTCTTTTTCATTCTAAAAATTTCTGAAGATATGTAATAATAAATGAATAAATGATGTCGCATATGTTTATCTACTTTGGCTTGATTGCACTTTTAAGAATTTCCATATTTTAACCGCAATATTTAAAATTTTGAGTAGTAAGCTTAATAAATGGCTTGTAAAGATCTTATAGTATGCAGAAGATATACGGGTGGAGATACGATTCCGTCATGTAATCCTATAGTTTTTTAACAAACAATCATGCACGCGTGAAGTAAAAATGGATAGTTGTACATGATAAAACAATGCATCAGGCAATAAATTAATATTTGTTTGCATTTTTGTTTTTTAATGCTTGCCTTATTAAGTATCGGAATACGATCAAGGACCGGGGCAGTTGCAGGCCAAAGAATTTGAGACCTTATTGTCTAGATTGGAGAATATAACGGCCAGATTGGAGAAAGCTGTGCCAGTATTGGAGAAAAGTATCGAGCCATTGCAAACGAGCGTGGTAGTTACGAAAAGTTTGGAAGATTTACTTGACGAACATTTGACGCCTGCGGAAAAAGAGAACCTAAGTCTCCTGATAGGTCGCCAGGAGGAGAACGGATCGAAAAAGGAGGACCTGAATGTAATATCTCCGGATTCCAGCGCGGACATAGAAGATTTGAGCGACAAGGACATAACACTCGATAACAACGTTGAAAATTTTGACAAACTGTTGAATGGTCAGAGCGACAAAAGCGAAAACTCATCTAATTCACAGGGCACCGTGGTCAGGGGAGTGGATTTAAGGGAGGAAGAATCGACGAAGCTAGCCGAAGTTTCGTACGCGAGCGACGAATGTGATTCTGCAGAAAATCGTGTTAATACATATAATAAGGAAGATTGTCATAAATATTTTGAAAACAATTCTGAAGAATTAAGTATCGAACAATCCGAAATGACAAATAGTAAGTTGAAGAAGCATAGTTAACTACGTATGCATGTTAAATGTTCGCAATGAATCTTATATTGAAATATGTATCAATTTATATGGAGAGCATAATTTTTATATTAAAATTTGACAAATATTCAGCAGTCGTCATTTTGCACTGCTAAATTTATGTCTCTCAGTAATGGACATTACTTTTAGAGATATAATATTTGTGCCTAGTATACAATAAACAACTTTATTATATGCATTATCCGTATTGAGTGCAGTCTGTCTGGGCGAGTTATTGTTCATCGACAAAAAAATAGGGCATTATTTCATTAATGTTGCTCCATCACCATAAATTTAATTCATATGTTATTTCAATAAAATATAATACATAAGTATATAAATAAATATATAAATTTTGTTTCCCAACTTTAATTTTTTGAATTATTAATTCTAACGGGTTATGTACAATGAGAAATGTCATTTATTTCATTTGGTTTTTTTTTTTTAATTAAATTTTGAAATTTAAGGAAAAATGTTATTTCATGTTAAAGTTAAGAATTTATATTCGATTTATATAAATAAAAACAAAAATGCATGCTCTTATTATTTCGTTTCACATTTACATAATTTTTAAAAAAGATATGCTTTTTTTTTTTCTTTCCAGCACTATGATAAAATCCAAAGAGAAGCTGTATTAGGAGAAACAAAAATTTGAAATTATCGAAATGTTATTGACTTTTAATGTAATTTTCAGATCAGTCCACTTTGAACATGAGCGTTCAGGGATTCCAGGATATACTACAAGGGCCACTCGCCATCTACATGCAGGTCTCTTCCAAAATTGGTGGAGATGTGGCCGAGCATTCCAAGCTCGTGCAGCAAGCTTTTCAGTAAGAACACACAATTGGCTTATTATGTAAATAACCTAGTCTCGTAATCTTTCAGGCATATTTGATGAATCCGTATTCATTTTCAGGGCTCAACTCCAGTATTTGTCCGTTACTGTTTCGTCGGCGAGACCCTCGGATGAAGAAAACGCCAAATTACTTAAACCGACATCCGACCGTATTCAGGCCATTCAAAATTTTAGGGAAAAACACAGGGACAGCAATTATTTCAATCATTTGTCTGCTATTTCCGAAAGCATACCTGCTTTGGGATGGGTAACCATCGTAAGTATTTTCGTCAATTTTTTTTAATGGTCCCTGATATAATATGTAATCATAAATTCATTAATAGGTATATAATCATAATGATATTATTATCATATTGGGCATTGAAAGTAAGGAGTTTTCTACATCTGACATTCGCAGTGATTCAATATTTTATCATGTGGAGTATTTAATAAAATAAATACAAACATAAGCATAAATTGAATTATGTGTCATGTAACACGTGGAAAATTTTTATAAAATTCACGCAAATATGATAGCATCGTGCATAAAGATGCAAGTAAAAATTTGTAATGTAAAATTTAAACTTTGTTGATTGAGAACATTTTTCCTTTTGTATTAAGGTTGCTTTGTGGATTTTGAATTAAAGTATTTTCATGTAATTTTAGAGTCCAGCACCGACTCCATACATTAAGGAAATGAACGATGCCGGACAGTTCTACACAAATCGCGTTCTCAAGGAATGGAAAGAGAAGTAATTTTTGTTTAATTTTTTGAACTTTGCTGAAAATGAGGTAGAAAACATTTTTTTTTTAAATTTGCCTTTTTTCGTTTTGTTATTTCAGGGATAAAATTCATATCGACTGGACGAAGGCCTGGATTCAAACATTGTCAGAACTCCAAGCTTATGTGAAGCAAAATCACACGACAGGATTAGTGTGGAGCGGCACTTCGGCTCCTTGTGGTAGCCATGTGCCGCCGCCACCTCCTCCTCCTCCAGTATTCGATCTCGCTGATGTTGCACCGGGTGATACGAAACAAGACAGAAGTGCTTTATTTGCCGAAATCAACCAGGGAGAAAATATAACAAAAGGTTTGATCGGCGGTTAATGAAGCTTTTTTTTTGCGGCAGGAGGGGAAATGTTGCGCATCCCCTTCGGCCGGAGGGGATTCTCCCATTGAGAAGACCTACCCTCTAAAACCTTTTATTCTTCTTCTTATTCCTCGTTCTCTTCCGGGAGGATCATCTAGTCCAGATGCTCTGGCTATACGAGGACTCCGATATTAATTCTGTCATTGACTCTCTGAGGGCAAACGATCTCTCTTTGTCGCTCCGGTTTCACGTCCTCACCTCTGATGATCCGAAATCTAATGTGCAAAAAAAACTCCACCGGACCGAGCTCACTTCACTCTTTCGAGCATCGAAGTCGAGACGAATGGCAGATCTACCCTTGATGCTCGTTCCATCTTCGGCACGTCGGCTGAAGAGAGTCATTCACGATGTATATGTCCTGCATGGTGACTCAATTCAGGAGAGCCTCTCCGCGTCTGGTGTACTTGACGTCCCCTTATTGTTTCAGGCGGGTATTGAAGTCTCCGGCTACAAGACAGCGATCTTTGTACTTCCAATTGACCGAATTTCCTCCAAACCAATTCCGTGGAGCAGCACTTTGAATTCATCCAGTTCGTGGCTGGGGAAGCGTAAACCGAAAAAATCGACGGCCACTGCCACCCACCCCTGGCCCATCTCCTAGGGCTTCACAGTTGTAACTTTAGATCGAGGCCTAATGTAGATCGCTGACCCGCCAGTGCCATCCCCATGCCAGTGGGGATAATTGGAATTCTCCCCTGCTCGAACCCGAGCGCAGTGAACACCCCATTTCTTGACGTACGCGCATATTAGGTTCCGTGCTCTTCAAGACCCGTTTGGATTTATCTGCGCCGTTATACTACCCTCTTCTCTATCAGCGAGCTATTGATTGCACCCATGGCATGACTGCGCTCCCTTCCGTTTCATTTGTACGCTAGGTATGAGGGCTCCTTTTCGCAGATACGTGATTTGTATACTAACTTGCCGCATCACAACTTGCTAACATTATCACATTGTACAACTTGCCAATAAATTTCGCCAAAATTCTCCTTTGCCGAGCACCCCTTATCAATGTGTCCGCTCCGAAAACAGCGACAACGTCGAAACCGACGCCATTAGTTGAATTGTTACAACAGATCATTCTAGTAACAATTTCTCCTTCCTCGCCAGGTCTATGGCCGTGCTACATAATGCCCTCTTCTCTCCTAGTTGTGATTCGGGAAATGTCTTCCTCATCTATTCTGCATCCTCCTTCGTTCGCTACCGCCGCACTCACATCCTCTTCCTTGACGGTTTCATCGATGTACATTAACTTTACGCAGTAAATTTGACGTACATTTCCCGGATTTCTGAAGTCCGGTCACCATGGGTTTGAAATGCTCAGTTTTTGCAGGTCGACCCTGCTCAGCCTCACAAAGCAAGTCGGCGCACTTCGTGCCACTAGACTCAGGCACGCTGGTCGTGACGGCCGCCTTGCGTGGGGCTCTTCAGGGTTAATGAAGCTCAGTTAACTTTGTCTCGATTTTAACCCTAAATTTGCATCAAAATTTTTATTTCACTTTGCAGGTCTGAAAAAGGTCACTGCCGATATGCAAACGCACAAGAATCCAGCTATTAGGACGGGACCGGCACCTTTTAAAACGCCCTCATTTGTAACAAATCAGTTTCCTATACCATATAAAGCATCAACTTCTGAAAAACCCCCAAAATTCACGAGAGAAGGCAAAAAATGGCTAATAGTAAGTTCTTTTAAAATACTGAGATAAGATGCTTTAAGCTTTTTTTGTGCATTTTTTTTACTAATTTTCCAATTTTTTGAAACAGGAATATCAGAAGGGTAACCATGATCTAATTGTAAGCGGAGCCGAAATGAACAATGTGATTTACATATTCAAATGTTTGAATTCGACCATAGTTATTAAGGGAAAAGTCAATTCGATATTCGTTGATTCTTGTAAAAAGACCGCCATTGTATTTGAAAATGTTGTATCTAGTATTGAATTCGTCAATTGTCAGTCAGTTCAAATGCAGGTTTGTTGAATATGAATAAAAATGTCGAATAAATTAAAAACTTTTTATTATAGCAAGGTCTCTATTTAAAACATTTGAACTGCATTGCATCGTTTTACTTGAAAGAATTTTGTATTTATTAAATTAAATTATTTTAATATACATTAATTTTACAGGTATTCGGAAAGGTACCGACTATATCGGTGGATAAAACAGATGGTTGTCAAATGTATTTAAGTAAAGATTCTCTTGATACGGAGATCATTTCTTCTAAATCGTCGGAGATGAATGTTCTTGTTCCTATAGGCAATGGAGATTTTGTAAGTTTTAAAAAGACGTCATTGCTCAAAATAGTATTAAGAGAAATTAATAGAGAAAAAATAATTTTGAAAGATTTATTTAATAAGTAAGAATGATTGTATTTTATTATTGCAGAATAGTAGTTTTTATTATTTCGATCAGTTTTCAGTTCTCATTAATTTGATTTAGTTTTGTTTGCTGTTAATTTATGTTTTATATTGACTTGAGGCAATTTCTGTATGTAATCATGTAGCAGAATTGAATTCGTTTTGATTTTACGTCCTTTAAAGTTTATATTGTGAGTCAATTGATATATTATTTTCCATTTCAGACCGAATATCCCGTCCCGGAACAATTCAAGACTACCGTAAGTCAGAGAGGATTAAACACAATTGCCATTGAAAGTAAAGGCTAAAAGTATTGACTGATGATATCAACCGTCAAGTCAGTCTGCAGTATTTGTTTAATGTGCATTCATATATTAATTTTCTTATTCATTCATTTTAATGTATAATTTGAAAGGTTCTTTTCTTTTAAAAAAAAAAAAAAGAAAAAGAAAAAAAACTATAATGGTGGTAATCGAAAGTTTATGTTTATTAATTAGCTCATTTTATTTAATCTGGTTTAAGAGCTTTGATATTTACAGGTCATTTGGTCAGAATTGTTTTCAAAATTTGTAAAAAGCAAAAATCATATGGTAATAGATTATTTTAGATTCCATTTGATTGCTGTTAATCAGAATTAATACTATTAAGTGGAAATATTTTATCATAGCCTTTGTCAGGCTACGAATTTTTAATGATTTTATATATATATTTATATATATATAAAATATATATATGTATGTACTGTTTATTTAGTCATTTTTAAGTGGTAAAATCAATGGAAATGATTCCGGTTTTTTTTACTTTTTCCAAACAAATTTTTAGAAATTGCAAATTTGCGGGACAAGTAAAAAAAGTGGTGAATAATTTTATTCACCGGTTTATATTCGTTTTTTATTGCCAAAAAAAATTGAGTTTCCAAGTGAAAATTCAAGTGATCATTGATTTCAATCAATATTACCTGATCCCACGGCACTTGAAATTGTTCATCGTCTTTTCTTAACAGTGCGATCTTTTAACTTGTTTGACTTTGCTGAGATTTCTTTCTTTAAATAATATTTATTTTTATTTTTTAAACCATTTTCCGGATTTTTCTGCCTTCTGTTTTAACTGTAACACATGAAATAAGCATTTGGTGGTGCCGTTGTCATGTTGTTCGTTCCAGTTCCACCATATGATATATCCGGTCATGAGACGATATAATTTAATATGTCAGATCATCAATCTGACATATAATATATGTCGACGATATAATTTAATCATCAATCAGATCAAAAATCTACTTTTGCCTTAGATTGACCACATTATGTCACATGTTATGTACTGCACATTTCCGATTAATCCAGACTCTCGTATTGAGGGAGGAAAAAAAAAACCCGGAATCCATGATCTGGTCCTTGTTTTAACAAGAAATATTTATTCACCGTATGTATGCGGACTTTGTGAAAGCCGCATTATTTTAGATTGAAATTATTTTCCAATAAATATTTTAACATTCAATATTAATATTTAATATTATATTAATCTATTATAATTAAGATATAAATAATATAATAATTATTATGTTAATAATTTAATTTTTTATATTATTTATATAATAAAATATATATTTCTCTTTTTCATGCGACTGCCCTCAGGCAGTCGAAGAGAAGTCATTCGAGCAAAATTTTTTTTTATTTCACACTTCAAATTTCATTTTGTTATTTTTCATATTTTTCATTTATCAATCTGCCTTAGTTTTTTTTTTTTTTTTATCCGTTGTAAAATTATAGAGGTTCGTAGCGTTTTCGAATGCAATTTGAAATCTCGTTTTACGCGCTCTCTGGAATTAAGGATTAATGAAACATTTTAAAAAAAAACATGTGAGAAACTGTTTGAAATATTCATTATTAATATTACTGTTTCGCGTATTTATGGGTTGAGGATTATTTATTTCTGCTTTTACTATGTTGATAAGTTAAATGTTTAAATTATGAGTGGGACTCCTTTATCTGTCTGTCTTATTGCTTAAAGGAATTATTCGTGTGATGTTTCGCCAAGAGTATATCATAAAAAAAAAGAAAAAAAAGCTTGTTCAAATGTCAAATTGAATAATAATAAAAAAAAAAAAAAAAAAAAAAAATCTCGAATTTTCTTGTGGAATTTTTGATCTTTTGGAAAAAAGAATTCTTTTTAGAATCTTAAAATCGAGTTAAATGATATTAAGCTTACTCTGAAGACAGTATGTAATGCACTTTTTCTTAAATACTTTTAATAAATTTATGATTTAATCTCATAAGCGATTTTTTTTTTTTTCTTTTACCAAAGTTCGGCTTCTCCCTGGTCGAAGGATGGGATGCTCCTTGGTGCAGGAACACGATTCGCACCTATTGGATGAATTTTTGTTTAAATTTTTTTTTTTTTTTTTCTTTTTTTTTTTTAGATTTTATGCTTTCGCGGTCGATGTCCTGCCCCTTTTCAGCGGTGGCATCGAGTTCTTCTTCGTCCGTTGGCTTCATTCTGTAGCTCGCGAATCGCGCAGCAGCGATGCCCAAGACGTGCCCGGCGAAAATTTCAAGGCGATGATTTCGTTGCCTGACAACCTGGTTCCGCCATTTGTTTTTTTTTTTACCGTATAAGAATATTTTTGTTTCCCAAAAATGTCGGCTGCGAGTGAGAGTAACAGCGGAGCGATTTGAATATTGAACATCGGTTCGTTTATTGTTGTGAGATGAAATTGAAAAGGTTTCTTCTGAGGTACTACCCACCAGGTAGGACGCCGCGCAAATACACCTGACGCGGATTTTTGCCTCATTTCATTCTTGTACGTTTGGTTCTTCCGATTTTTAAAGAATGTCACGACGTTCGCATTTCTCGTGTTGTGTTTTCCGACATTTTAAGATTTTACACCTTCCGATTGTTCATCTTTAAATATTCAGTCATATCATATGTTCCTTTTTATTTTATTTTTTTTTTTTTACATTTATCAAATTTAAGGTTGCACGCTATTTTTAGGTTTGGGATTAGAATACATCCAAAATGAGAAACTCAAGACGAAAATTATTGATCTGTTGGATCTGTCGCATAAGTAAGTGAATAAAATTGTTAAGTATTATTTGATTGTGTCTCATAAGGTGATTTTTAAAATTTATTTAAAATTATGATGTCTTTTTTTTTTTTTTTTTTTTTTTCTCATGTTGGATTACAGCAAATTTTTGCGTCTTTCAGAACGGACATACAGCATTTGGTGGATGAATTATTGGAACAGGAACCACTTATAACCCAAGGCGTGGTGTCCGAGCTTAGGGAAAGCTTAGCGAAATTGCAGAAGAAGTTGATCGAATCTGCGAACAGGAGGTTTACGAAGTTTAGAGTCCTGAAAGCTAACATACTGCCCCTGACGAACGTTGCGTTCGACAAGGATGGTGAAAGGTGGATCATGCCGTGAAAGAGCCGTCCGCAGGCCCGGTACGTTCGGCGTACTTACAGAATTTCGAATTTTCAGATGTCTGGTGGGAAGCTACGACAGAACGTGCAAGATCTGGAACGTTGAAGAGGGAAAGGAAATCCATTCTTTGGAGGGGCACAAGAGCGTCGTCTACACCGTCGCCTTCAACATGCCGCACTGGTAAGGTAATCGGAATCGTAATTATTAAGAACCTAACCTAACCCGATGGGTTTGAAAGATTGTTGCCGATTCGAAAAAAATAATTTTTGCAATTTTTTTTTTCTTTTTAAGCAATCGAGTTTTGACCGGATCCTTTGACATGACTGCTAAGCTCTGGAGTGCGGACAATGGCACATGCCTAAGAACGTTTTGGGGGCACACGGCCGAGGTGAGCCTTGTCCTAAGGAATTGCTATTGCTTGGTCTTTCCGGTTGTTTAAGCGTCAAATTTTTCAGGTTGTAGCTGCGAAATTTGATCCCGGAGGACAAATAGTAGCGACCGGTTCAATTGATCATACAGCCAGGCTATTTGATGTTTTAACCGGTTAGTCTTCAAGGCGTGAGAGAACTTTTATATATATATTGTGAGACTGCACTCCTCTGACGTGAATGAACATCCTCGACTTGTTTCGCAGGCCAGGAGCTTGGCGTACTGAAGGGTCACACTGGTGAGATAGCATCACTGCACTTCAACACAGACGGAAACCACATCATTACGGGATCATTTGACAACACCATCAGCGTTTGGGATACCAGAACTATGAAGTACGTGTGAATTCGTGTTTGAACGCTTCTCCTGTAACAATTTCATCTTATTTTTCGAATCGTTTTTTCAGGCGAGCGGGAGTCCTCATAGGACACCGGAAAGAAGTGTCCAACTGCCTTTACAACTTCGATTGTAGTCTCATTGCAAGCAGTTCGGCAGACAGGACGGCGAAAATATGGGATCCGAGAACGTATTCTTGTATGGCTACAATCATGGGACACGAAAACGATGTTAGTCGCATATTTGTTTTATTTATTTATTTTAAATCAAATAATTTGAATCCATGTAATATTCAAAATGGAAAATTTTGTTCAGCTTGATTTAAAATTGTTAGGTTTTTTTTTGCGCGCGTAAAAGCTGTCGGATGCGATTCCGGGCCTCGTTTATTTGCAGAAAGTCCATGCGATTTAACGTTTTCTTCCTTTGTAAATATGTACCTTAAATTTTCAATTCAGGTTTTAGACATATCCTTCGATTGGCGGGGCAAAAGATTGGCCACCGCGAGCAGCGACTGCACGGCCCGCGTTTGGGACGTAAAATCAAATTTCAAAATGTTATCCATCATGGAGGGACACAAGGAAGAAGTGTCCCAGGTCTGCTTCAGTCCGTCAGGTACTCAGCTCATGACAGCTTCCGACGACAAAACGTCCAGGCTTTGGAATGTCGAAACTGGATGCTGCTTGCAGGTACGGTTTGGCAGACACAAATAAAGGAGTCCGTACACGTTTTGTGAAAAATGCGTAACACGGTGCAGCATTTCGATATTATATGTTCAGGTTTTGGACGGTCACTCGAGCGAGGTATTTTCATGCGCCTTCAATTACACCGGCGAAATAATTCTGACAGCTTCGAAGGACAACACTTGCAGGATTTGGAAATGTGAAAATGTCTGACAACGAGTTTTTTCCAATACGAAATAAACGCATTGCCGCAATGTTTCACGTTATGCCTCCGTGGGAGCTTGTGGAAGATTGGGGCCCTCCATGATTGTTTCCCTGTATTAAAAATATATGTAAAAGTTTCGGACTTTCTTTTGCATACTAATAATTAACTAGTTCGTATGTCGGTAAGTTTTTTTTTTTTTTTTTTTCACGCGAACGCGTCGGGAGCCAATCAAATGCAGCGCCTCGGTTTATTTAAAAAACATAATCTGTTGTCAACTATTCGCATGTAAAAATGTCAAATACATCAATATAACGGCAGAATTTCCGCAGAGCTAATTGAGACGTTATGAAAGTGACATATTAATTATTGTTGTATTTCCCTGTTGCTGTACATGCGCCATGCCTTATTGAAGAGTAAGAAAGCGACGCGGAAAATAATTAATTTAAACGAGACGGGAATGATTGTAATTAATCAGCAGTTAAAAAATGGTCTCCCTTTGTGCAAATAAACTTTGCCGGAAATCTGAGTTGAGCTTGATGTACAATTTGAAATTTTAAGTCTCTCCTAACGTTCTAACGTTTGTTTGATGCGCAACCGCATGTTGTGCGTAGTATCTGTATTCGGAGTCTGCGAAAAATAACAAGTTTCAGTACAATATCGCGTATGCTGCAAGCTTTTTATGAAAAGTTAGCATTCAATTGAAAGAGGCGAACGGTAAATTGTATGTAAAGTGGTGGTGAATTTTATGCGGAAATCGACAATCTGCCTTTGCGGTATTGTAAGTGTTCACTTGTAGCTTTGCCATGGTCAACGCATTGTTTATGCACAACGTGATTCTCATTGAAAATAAACGATGATAATCCACACGAACGAGCGATTCGACGTGTCGACCGCCGTGCTTCTGTAGCTGCTGCAATATTCGCAGGATGAATGAGCTTTCCATGCGAAAATTTTATTACTATTAAACAAAATGTACACGTATGTAGATCTATGATCGCGTCTCCCGGCTAATTTCTCATTGTGAGTTCAATTTCGTCCTGGGCAAGAGGAGCGTACTTCTTATTCAGTCTAGCAATTTCATCTTTGCTGAAGTGCTCTATGACGCCGGTCCCCAAGGAATCGCTCAGAACGTTGACTGTCGTTCGGAATCGGTCCCTGGAAGGAAGACGTTCGGTAATGAGGCTTTTAGGAAAGTTTAAAACGGTCAAGACGTCTGACTTATACTTACAGCAACCAATCGATGGCCACGATCAATCCGACGTCTTCGGCCGGCAGACCCAGGGAATTGAGAATCATCACCATTATGGCGAGGCCTCCCTGGGGTATACCGGCACCTCCCAGGCACGCCAACGTGACCGTTATGCTGGAGGATGGAAATGCGAGTGTTAAGAAGTGGAAAATGGTATTTTTCGCGAACGGAAAACGACTTTGCACTAACCAGATAAGCAGGGCCTGTGCGAAATCGGCGGCGCCTCTCATCTGGGCGAGGAATATCACTGCAACGGCCTCGTACAGCGCAGTGCCGTCCATGTTCAACGCCGTCCCGATGGGAATCGTGAAGCGGACTATCCTCTCTTCGACCTTATTCAGCCTTTCCAGACAGTTCATGGCCACTGGGATGGTTATGGCACTGGAAATTTTGCTTTCCGATTATTGTTCCAGCGCGACGCATAAAACTGCGGCAGAGTTCTGGATGCGGTGCCTTACCTGGAAGCCGTGCCGAAGGCCGTGATGAGGGCCTGGGACATGTTGCCGATGAAGGCGAATGGACTCTTACGCGTGAAGAGGAAGTACAAAGCGGGGAGAACGAATATGCCGTGAAGAAACAGGCCAATCAGGACGGTCATGGCGTAAAGACCGAGCTGCTGGAACAGCTCGCCCAAATCCTCAGTTTCTATTAGTTTGGCGGCGATGAGAAAGAAGATCCCGATCGGAGAAAACCTGGAATAAGTTACCGGGATCACGAGACGTCGAAATTCGAGACGTCTTGCGCGAGCGGCGAACTTACAGCAGGGCCCAGCTGATGGCCATCATCATCGATTTTTCCAAAACGGCGAAGAAATCAATGATCGGTTTGGAATTTTGACTCATAATTCCCACGGCCAGCGCCAGAAGAACGGAGAAGTTGATCACGCCGAGTATGTTGGTGTTCCTGTGATTCCGGCGGGATATGACCCAATCCTCCAGGGGGATGGAATCGTTCTCGGGCGGAATCAGCATCGTTCGGTACTGCACCATGCTGGCTTCGACCAAATTCGGCGGGTAGAGATTTCTGCAAGAAGTCAGAAGCCTCCGTTATGATCGCGCGAAAGGTTCCCTCCGCACCCAGCCCGAGACATCGACATTTTTTTTTTTTTTTGCCCCCCCCCCCTTTACCGAAAAATATCCAAAACTGTGTCGACGACCAAAACGTTTTGAGTTTCGTTGAGGGAGACGGAATTCGAGACGGACGTCCCGCTGCCGGGCTGTATGGTCGCCGCTAGGATGATGCCCTCAACCACGGCAACGAACTGGACGCCAATCAACCTGCAACACGATGAAAACCACAGGTAAGAGCGCGTTAAAAGTCCCCAAACCAGGGAATTTTCCGTTTGCGCGGTTGCGGCAGGCCCGATATCCGCCGCAAGGAGTTGAGGCATCCGGTCGGCGTTGAGGTTCTTCGGCGCAAATGCGAAGGAGAAACCTTCCGCAATCGAGCATAGAGGTCACAAATGCCTCGCGAAGCGTTTTCCGCCGCGAGAGCTTCGATTTTGTCTTGCGTCTGTGGCCGCGTCCTCGCAACCCTGTAAGAAGAATGCGAGATGCCATGCATATCTTTCCCCCGAGTGTTTTATCTTAAGCTTCTCCTAGGTGCGAGGTCGACGATAGGAAACGAGGTCATCTCCCAAATTTATATTTGAAAAAATTTTTTTTCTGCTTTTTTACATTCGTCTATTAATAGATCCGCATTCACTCGATTTACTCGATCCAAATCAAATGACGTTTACCATATAATCGAGCGGACTCCGATTTTCCACGAGGTCTTGAGCTCGAGGGAACCGACCGACGACACTATCGCGCTCACCATGAAGGGCAGGATGAGACCGTTGATCATCCTCAGGTAGACGTCGCCAACGAACTGGACGTACATAACCTCCCTTTTGGTCCACCATCTTTCCTTGTCGATGGACCTGAGGCCGAAACCGAGAGCGATGCCACCGAGCACGCCAAGAAGAGTAAATCCCGTGAGGGAGTAGGTCTTGACGCAGCTCGCCACCTTCTCTCTGTCTATTGCCATTTTTTTTCCCCGGCTGTTGCTTTCACGTCACACTCGTTTCGCCGCCTCCTTCTCGCGCATCCCACCGGGAAAACTCTCGGACCGATTTTGAACCGCACGGAAATCAATTCGAACGCTGGCGCAGCAGAAACTCAACACCACCGATTGGCACGAACGCGAGAGTCCGACTAGAATGTGTAAAAATAGGATACGTCAGCCGGAAGCTTGGATCGTAAGCTTTTTTTTTTTTCCCTCTCTCGCCGCCGCCACTTCTTGTTCCCTTCCTGCTGTTGCTTTCCCCCCCCTCCCCCCCCCCCCCCGTGGCGTGTCAGTTGACGCGACGTTCCAGAGAACTGATTCGGTGCTCGTTGCCGTGCCAGATAGGAAAAGCGCAATATGCGACCCGCCAGTGCCGGACAGTGCGTTCGCACCTCGCTTCCACTCCCGCATTCTAGGTACGCCGGTACGCGAATTAGCACTTTGCCCGTAGCGAAGACCTGGCAATGTAATTAACGCATAAATAAAAACAATAAACAATTTTTCCTCTTGAGTTTAAGAGCGTGATCGGTTGCCTCCTTGTCCGCCCTTGAAGCATCCTATTAATGCTAACATATTTTTAGCCAAAGCATAATGCGATTTTTGACGGTGAATGCCGCGAAAATGATTTTCGCTGCCGGGAAAGGGGGAGTGAAAAATTTCCATTTTCCCTTCGGTATCCGGCAGAATCTCTGTTTCACAAGGAAAGCAGATGAGGAAGAGCGTTAGCTGACCAAAAGAGAGAAGTGTTATATAAATCTTGCTCGTTCTAGAATCATTGACGAGATTCTTTTTGGTTAAATTTTTCTTTTTCGAAATCAAAACATTCTCAACAATATTAATAATAAAATATCATTCTCAGATTATAATAATGGTCAGGTCTGAACCTGGAAGACCGGATTTAAACCTAGTTCAAGTTTCGCATGCGTCACGGTCCAAGGACGAAGTGTCGAATGATCAGTACCCAGATATAATCAGGTATTTACTTAGGCACGGATTCGACTTCTTTTTCAGCATTTTTTTTTCTTTTCTCTTAACCGAGACAGCAAATAACATTTCTTCTTTCGACTGCGGATTAAATTTACAATTTAACTCGCAAATAATAAAATACGAATTTGAAAAACTTTTTTTTTTTTTTTTTCCTGCTTTTTAATTCAACTTTGCAGAATAAATTACGCATTCAGAGCATTGATTTTTACGGATGTGTGATCGTTATTTACATTGTTACCTCATTATTTCATTATGTTTGAATTATCAAAAAAAATGATATAACATTTCGATTGTTAAATTTGCGTTGTTGTTGACTTATTTTGGCGTATCCTTCGACCCGCTTCATGATTTGGCCTCTGTTACATTACCGTTCTGTATTATAAGAAAAATAAAGTCGAATTTTTGACATATGCTTAAAATTTATTTCTATTTATAATGAAGATATTTTGGTTTTTGCTCAATCTTGTTAGTTTTTTTTTAAAAAACGACCGTTTCAGTTAATCCCAACGGTGGATTATTTACGAATCTTAAATTTTTCTTTAATATTTTCATCTTCAGTAAAAAGAAATGGATAAAATCAGGTTAATTTTGCTTGGTATGAATTTTTTAATAATAAAAATAATATCATTCATATGCGAATCCGTCCCATTTGATTCCATTGAGGCTCCTTAAAAAAAAAAAAAAAAAAAAAGGAAATTGAAACTTAAATTTAAATGTAAAAAATGTAAAAAAAAAAAATTAATAAAATTTTTTTATTTCATTTATTAAAATATTAAGAAAAAAAAATAATTACCAACTCACTATTTTGAACAGCTTTTACTTTTATAAGCTCGGCCGACTTTAGAATTGTTCTCCTTGTCCAGCTGACGGCAAATCCAATTTCCAGTCTCAACCAGAGAATCCAAATTTAAACCTGTATCGATTCCCATGCCGTGGAGCATGTAAACGACGTCTTCGGTTGCCAGATTACCGGTAGCGCCAGCGGCATAGGGGCATCCACCCAGGCCCGCTATGCTGGAATCAATGACCGAAATCCCATACTGAAAAAGATCTTCTGCATGCACAAAAAGTTCTCTTTCAACGTTTTGGATAAATTCATTTTTTTCTTCCATTTACCTCCAGGCCAACTAACACATTTGCCAGCGCCTGACCGTAGGTGTCATGGTAATGCATCGCCAGTCGCTCCGGTGGCATTATTTTCAGTACCTCCTCCAGTAGAACACGTATGGATCCTGGCGTACCGATACCAATTGTGTCGCCTAAACTAATTTCGTAACAGCCAAGGGAATCAAGGGTTTTGACAACCTGATATATAAAAAAAATTGAAGAAATAACTTTCGTCAAGTAAAAATAAGTGAAATTTTTAGATTTAAAGAACGGTTTCAGTTTTATAATGTAATAATATTGCTTAAAATACTATGATTCGCAATTATTGATTAATGTTATCCCACTTCATATGTATTAAGTTTAAAATTCAATTAAAAACCTTTTTTTAAATTCTGTATATTTTAAGTTTCCAAATAGCAAAAGTTTTAAAAAAATATTATGCCATCTTCTAACTTACTGGTATAACTTCTTCAGGAAGTACTTTTCCTTTATAAGGACATCCGACTATACAACTGACATAGCCTCTTATTTTAAGGTTGTGATTCTTTGCTACTTCAACTATTTCTGATATTCTTTCCAAGCTTTCTTTAATGGTGCAATTTGTGTTCTTCTTTGTGAATGCTTCAGATGCAGCTGAGAAAACTGCTATTTCCTTAGTGCCAGATTCAATCTTAAAGATGAAAAATATTATGATTCAAATAAATTTCACAGAATTTAAAGAAATTATTTCTGCTGAATATATGTTAATATATAAAAGCACAATTTCATAAAATAAATAAATCTTATGGAACATAATACTTTCAGTTTAATTATGGCTGAAAATTTAAATTTTCATCTTTTGAATATTCATATCTCAAGTTTAACTTACTGCTCCTTGGAGTCCTTTTACATTTGGAATAAGAACTGAATATTCCAGATCCGGTTTTATCTTAATTCTTCTCATAATTTCTAGATGGTCTGACATTTGTGGAACCCATTTTGGTGAAACAAAACTAAAATTAAAATGAAATAAGTTTTAGCACATTAAGAAATACAATGGCTTTGAAGGAATCACAAATTTTCATAAATAAAGCTTGAATTCACCTTGTAACTTCAATATTACGAAGGCCTGCTCTGGACAGCTTTTCAATAAGATCCAACTTAACATCAGTAGGCACCAAATTTTTTTCATTTTGTAATCCATCTCTTGGACCAACTTCAACAATGCGGGCTTTAACTGGATATTGCTTGGACTGAAAAAAAATTTAGTGAGTCAAAATTTTTTCCAGTATCGTAATTCAACTCTTAAATGTTTTTTGGTATGTACTTGCCGAATAATATTTTAGAACATCTTTTAAGTGATTCTGGGAAAAAAATTTTTTTAACTTAAAGGCATCTTTTAATGCTGACATGATTAATAGTATGATAAGGACAATTTAATACCTCATACTGAGTCAAGGAAATTGAATAGTTCTACACAGATTACGGTATCCATTAGCAAAAATGATTTACGATATCTGTTTCATTTTTAATGAGGATAAATTAAAAAATATTGGCTTTCTATTTTCAATTAAGTTTTTGGCATTAATTAAAGCAATAACCGTTAAAAAATGTTTAAAAAATATAAATAAATCCGTTAAAATTTATTTACTTATCATTTTCAGTGCTGCCAACTATCGCACTTCCTGATTATTGAAGCATGTATATTCAAAATATTAATTAAAAGTCAACGATTTCCACAAAAAAATTTCCGCAATCAAAATATAAATGTATGTGATCAAAGTTAACACTTGGCATTCTTAAATTTTAGATCAATTTGCACTGATTTGTTAGATTTAAATTAATTTATCATTACCATGAATTATGGATCAAATATTGTAAGTTTAATTACAACTTTGGAAAAAAATTTTAAAAAAAATTAAATCAGCATTTTATATTTAGACAGTTAATCATGAAGATAAATAAATATTTTTTAATAGTAGAAAGATTTTTAAAATGGAAACTATTGTCTTCAACAAGTTCATATAAGTGTATAATATATATTCTCACTTCAAAATAAAATATAATTATATGATGTATTTCATAACTTAAAGTTTTATATAAAACAGATAATTTATGACAATTGTAATGATAAGAAAGACCCTATTTTTGATAAACAGTTTATAACAAATTAGAATTTAAGCAGTCCTTATTTTTAGACAATTCCAAAATTTTTACCTTTTTTTTTAATACATATAAAATAATAATATTATTCTTATGTATAATTTTCAAAAAATAGTAAAATTTTATATCTGGAATGAGAAATTTTTGTTTGGTTAAATCTTGTTTTATAGAAACATCAAAATATCTGATTATTTCCAGTATTCACTCAATCTAAAAATAAAAGAAGGTTTTGAATTTAATAAAGTGCCAACCAAATTGTTTAAAATTCTACGTTTCTTTTTCTGCAGATATAACAAACATTTTTTTTTTAATGGAAAAACTGTTTTGCTATATACTTTTAAAAATTCATGCAAATACTGATAATTTTTCTTATTCTCAGTGTGTGAGCATTGCATTCTGCATGTCTAGAAGCTTGTGAATGATGTAAATTAGTTTGAAATCACTATAAAAAAGCTCATAAATTGAAAAAAATTGAGAGCCTATGTAAAATAAAATGTGTTATAATCATGCTTTAGTTGCACTGATGTAAAATCTCAGATTTTATTTAGTTATTATGAACGGTTTTGAGTAAGTGTGCCTGATATTGAAGAAAATGGTGGATTATATGCCTGAACCTATTTTACAATGTTGAAAGTGAAAATGACATTTGAAAAATTAAGAGAAATATTTGTTTAATTAAAAACTGTGTGCCATATGATAAATATGCTCTTAAAATTATATTTTTCATTAAAAAACTATATAAATATACAAAAAAAAGTTTTTCACATGATATGGAAAAAAATTATTATTATTTTATGAAATGCTTCATTTTACAA
The DNA here is from genome assembly GCA_028565995.1 of Ricinus marginatus. Classification (NCBI taxonomy): domain Eukaryota; kingdom Metazoa; phylum Arthropoda; class Insecta; order Psocodea; family Ricinidae; genus Ricinus; species Ricinus marginatus. The sequence continues at coordinate 32,248 of JAOWBB010013502.1, forward strand.
TGGTTTTACATTGATTGAAATAAAAATATTTTGTATTTAACTTCAAAGAAAAAATTAATACCCAGTATGTAGTTTTAAATTAATCCCCACAATTCATTGTAAGGACATTGTAAAACCCCTGGGAATCACTAAAGCAATCATATTGATGACCAGTGTCCGAAAGCGTCCATTTATAAAGAATTTATGTGGTATTGTATTTTGGGTCAAGTGCTTGAACCCCATTGTCACTTATTCCAAAGAACCCCTCATTCTTTGACTTTAGATTCTTGATCAATTTGATTCATCTGCTTCTGTTTATTTTCTCCAACCCCTCTTATATATATGTATATATTTCATATATACAGACAGCTTTATTGCTTATTATGAAAACGTGCTTTATTATTTTCCAATTATGCGGTACGAATGGGAAATTATGCACTCGCCCCTTTCTATGGAATTCCTTCGAAATGTGAAAATATTGATTTAATTCCATGAACTTTTTCTTTGAATGTATATTTTGAATTTATAATGTATGTTGTAATGTAAAATTTGGGTTCATGTTTAAAATTTACAATGAAATTTTAGCACACTTGAAAGAGGAAACAGCCTTTGACAAAAATCATTTGCAAGTATATACGTCAGATTTACGAAATCATAAATGGCAAATACGTAACACGAAAATGTTAGCAACAGAAAGTTTAAAAATTAAGCTCAGTTATGTATGTGTTAAATTTCATCAGAATTTATTAATCTATAATCAGTTTTTAAAGTATTTCCCACGGATAGTCTCCCACCACTCTTTACATGTAGTGCCGTTCGAGATAGATGAAAGGTTACATTAATATATTTTTTGGCATATTCATCACTAAAACTTATGTAAATAGTATGTTTATAAACAGGTACGGGTTCCATTGTACGGCAAAAATGATCTCTCCTTAAAATCGATGAGAAAAAAATTTTTTTAAGTTTAATCTTGAATCTATTCAGAAAAGGGTATTTTGAACCTTTGTTGGTTTTGTTGTTCGATGCTTTTGCCTTGATATTTTTTCTACACAATCTCAAGATTTATATAAGGCACAAAAGCACCACGTTTAGGTGGGAAAAAATATTGGTGTTTCTTAAAAAAACCTGAACAAAAACAGCCTGAATAACATCGGCTGAAAGTTTTATCTTGGTAAATTTAATTAACGAAATATTATCTGATGGGTTTGTTAAACCTTTAGTGAAAAATTTCACCAAATATTCATCATGATTTTAATACTAATCATAACGATTACTAGGTCAGAACTATGATAATTTTCTCATTAATTTGATATTTATTTTTTTTTTACTCATTTCAATTTATTGTGATATTATATTGCGATACGTGACTTGTGTACTCTCAAACTAATTTTTAAAAATTAAAGATGTGCAGTGGTAAAATTTTCACCCTCTTGATAAGTTTTTTCAGATAGTTGTATTACAAGACAATCGGTTAATTTACTTAGTTCAGCTGTTTAGGTTCCAGTTCAACTGCCTGAATTTTTCTTTTGAAATACCCCCCCCCCCAAAAAAAAAATAAAAAAAGGCATTGAAAAGATATTTGAAGTTCTATATGGTTATAATGCTTCTTTTTTTTTTTCGGATTGTCCGAGACAGGTACTTCCTAAGACGGGTCATACGTTGTCAACAGTAATAAATGTAAAAATATGAATAACAATTAAGGATTAATTTTTGGGAGACCGAAGGAATTGATCCCTTTTGCGACAAGTTTGTTTACCGAGAGTCGATTCAAACCCCATGTAATCTTTTCAGTAGACACCCCATGAAATATTATATACCGTTTGCAAATAAATAAAATAAAAATGGAAACAACAAGCGAAGTAGGACCTGAATGCATCCGCAAGACGTTGGATTTAAAGTTTTCTTTACCTTCTGGTATCGTTTTATTATCAATTAAGTATGTAAACATTAAATTCTTCGTTTCCCCGAGATTGTTGGGTTAGGAACTTATCACTGCGACAGCCGTTGCGTCAGGTGCCTCTCAGGGCTGCAGTCTTTTTTATTTATGTGGAATAAATGCGGTAAATTTATTGCTGGAAAGGCAGAAAAAAAAAACAGATTATTCTTAAGGAAAAGAATAATAAATGTCACGCCCCTGGGAAAACATTGCCATGTGTCCGTTCAAGTCCCAATCCATTAACTTTACGCTTCAATTGGATACGTCATAAATAAATCCACGGTCCAGTTGTGCTTTGTGCGTGACCAGCGGTCAATCTAAGTACACCCAAGAGTATGTAAGCGATTTTATAAACATTCAATCAGCTCTCCGGATTAAGTGGCCGGAAAACACGAGGAAAAAAAAAAAAAAAAAAGAGAGGAAAAGTGAGCAACGGAAAATTGGAACCAGACCTGCAAGTGAAAATCTGACCGAAGAAATTGAGAATTGACCAAGGTTCACTTTATGCATCGCCAATAGCAGGACTTTCGTCAGGCATTAAAAGTCAGACCTAAAATTGTTTTCAGTTTTATCATTTAGAGCCTTTGAAAAATGATACTCTGGCAATCGAATTTAGGACATCAAATGTAAAAGTGTCGAATTTATTGTTTTGCGGTAGGACATAGGGACATTTCTGACATGTGCACGTGACGTTTTAAAATATTTTCAACCAATTCTTAACAGATGAAGAAATTCGTGTGAATGAAATACATTTTTCATGACCTATCCAAGGGGGTTGTCTTTAATTAACCATTCAATGTTGAATAATAAAAATTATGACTATTCAGAGGCTTTTTGATTGATATCTGACTAATGCCCCCACTCAAGTAACATTTTTGAACCTTCATCTCTTGCATGATTTGACCAAATCTAACTTTAACATTATAAATACGTGGGATTAATTTTTATTTTTATTTTTATTTTTATTTTTTTTTTTTCAATTCGCTTTCCATCTATAAAACGATTCCGGAATGTATGTACAGCATAATTGAGTTACGAACAAGTGCTTATTGACAACAATGATTAATGAATCTTTTTTTTTTTTTTTCTCCTTTTATCCATTTGTTACTTTTGTTCCAATTTTATCCAACTCTTGCATCTGACAGCAGATTGATGCGTTTTCACTGGTTTTGGACATCGTTTGATGAAAAAAAAAAAGAAATAAAAATACTTTAGAGCGATGATTTTCCACCATGCTTTAATCGGTCATGTAAATTAATGGATAAAATTTAAAACTGGCAAACTGTGGAGATATCCGATACAATTGTCATCTAAGGAGATTGCAGGATGGAACTACCAATTGACTGGAACGATCTATGCAATCCATCAATTCCCGATCAATTCCCCAATTATAACGACATCAGTGCTACGAATAAATATTTAATTCAATTCTTTATTTTTTCGTCCATGGTGGGGTTCGGGGGAGGTTTCTCCTTTGTCCATATGTTTTGTTATATGCGATCCACCACCGTCGAAATCGTAACTCAAGTTGGGCACCTCAGCGGCCTGTGGAAATTATTTCTTCGTCGATCGACATACAATCAATCCTTGTTTCTTGATGGATTGTCTTGTAAATGTGTCGCTTTTGTTTTTCCCGCTAAATTTTCGATTTAATTTTTAACAGTTAGCCCCGCTGATGGGTAAAAATCCGATGTATCGTGCGATTATTTTACCGGTATGATATTTCAGCTGAACGATCTTCCTTTCCAATATCTTGAATACCTTCTACATGAGAAATCGTCCATTCATTCGGTCCGTTTGCCGTGGGAAAGTTCACTCAGTCGTATGACATTACTTCGTAACCCAAGTTCGTGGTTTAAATAGTATTAACCCAAATGGAGCGGCCGGAGAATTGGAATGGCTGGTGCTTCGGTTTGTAGAAAACTTTTCAGCGTCGACCGTAGCAACTGATAACTGCTTCGGATTGTGAAAAATTCTGAAAGTCAAACGGTTCATCCATTGCCAAGCTCAGAAGTTTGTTCCTCATGAATGGAGGTACGGTTCAAACACAAAATTAAAGCAAGTTGACTCTCCAAAGGTGAAAATTGTTGCTGTGTTCTTTGCTAACATAAATTCATTTAGATATTGAACGTTCGAACGGCAAACGATTTTCCCCATGGGGAATTTGATCGCTTTTGCTTGTCATTTTTCCAGTTTTCAAAATCTTGCATAATTCATTTAAAATTTGGTGCCATTTCCGTTCAAAATCATCACTTCCGGCTATTTGCTATTGCAAAGCGAATTAAATTTTATATTCTTGCATTTTGTAGTCATGCAAGAAGAATTCGAGCTTCGACCGGCATTAAGCGAGAATAAAGCTTTTGAAGATGGACAGTTCTACCCCCAAGTAACTATTCAAATGGTGTATTAAACGGAAATTTGGGTGCTCTAAATTCCGTTCAAATAATCCGATTAATTTTGGGGATTGTTTTCGGTCTCGTCAGTGTTTTAGGTTAGGGTTCAGCCATTGCTTTTTTAAATATGGGTATTTTTAGCCTTTTTTTTAGGCCGTACATACGTTTTGTGCCTTTGCATTCAAAGATCCGAATGTACAGTCTTTCAGTGTTTTTTTTATAATTATCCCGGATTTCTTTTATCAAATTCAGTTTTTTAATTAAATATATCCATATATTTTGTGACTGTTAAAATCGGTAACCTCCCAAAACATTTGTTTCTAATTAGAATTACACACTACGGGAAAGGTTCACGATTTGGTTTAAGTACCGAGCACGATGTTCTTGCATGAAAATCGAGAAAGGCTTTAAGCACTTTTTAGCGTGCATCATAAATCTTGATAAAGCCTAATTATAACCGAAATTACTTAAGGTAACTTTAAAATCGTAAAAACTCATAGGTCGTGTTTGAGTTTCAGTGCAATTTTTATTTTGTGCAAATATACGGCCCAAAATGATGTTCTTGATTTCGAGGATTTTATGATCAGTGTTATTGGATGTTTCACATTATCAGAGAAGCTATCGGAATGAAAGATGTGGTACTTTAACTGACTTTTTTAGTTAGGAAGTCCCCTGGAATCCTGTTAAATTATTCAATAGTTAAAAATTTGATATGAAATACGAAGTTACGTTTTCAGTGATACATAACAATTTTGCCTGCACCGCGGTGTCATTCTGTGTGCCTGTACCTCCAGGATGAAATGAATCCCCGAATTGGATAACAATGGCATAGGCGGAGTAATTAAATTGTTAGATAAGTCCATTCATGAAGGGATTCAGAATGAAAGTGGAATTTCACTTTTTTTCATGTATTTCATTTTTCCCTCCTTACTTCGATCGTAGCTATCGTCGGTTTCGTTTCGCGGTTTCGTTTTGACGTTTCCTACGTTTCTTTGCATAAAAAAAACTCCATTACGGTTACGTGCAACTGCGAAAGGTGAAGCTGTTTCGATGTGTTAGTCAAAAGAATGTTACCGCGAAAATGTCACCGAAAGGATTGAAGTATATTTTCCATTTGATAGGGAGGAAGTTACTCGGAAAGGAACCCGCAAGTGAAGTCGAGTACGGTCAAACGTTGTCGAAGAAGCGGCGGAAAAATTGCGTTTTGAAAAGTGTGTCCACCCTGAGCAACAATCCTCCGGAGATAAGCGATTGGGTCGAGGCTCCCTACCAAATCAAATTTGAGTTTTCCTCGGACGAGCGCGAGTTCCGGGGCAGCGTTCTCAACTTCCAGAAGATCGATCCGTCCGAGGATACCTGCTGCTTGAGGAAATGCTGCAAGAAGTGTTTCTGCACGGCAGAGTCGATCTCGATGGATTCCGCCTGCGACGTCGCGTCCGACAGCTCTCTCGGTGTGGACTTCGAGTGCCGTCGGGGTAATCTCTGCAGGGGGTCGGACAGCGCTGCCAGAGCCCGTCGTTCGGTCGAGGACTTCATCAGGATACACAACGAGCATTTCCTCAAAGACTGGAGCTTCGGGATAGCGGGCGACGAACCGAATTGCGGAGCTTTGTCCAAGCAGTTCGGGTCCGAATGCGATTACGATATTCTGCTGTCCAAATCGAATTACAACGTTCTTGAGCCAAGTTACGAAAATTTGAAATTAGTCGAAAATTTTTACGAAATTCCGAGCAATATTTCGGTGTGCGCGAAGACGAAGGAATGCTCGGAAACCTGTTCGGCAAAAAAAATAAAAGATTTGGTACAGTCCAACAAGCCGTACGACGAAGTGATCGAATCTTTGAAGATGTTCCACTCGTATTCTGATGTCGGAAGATCCGATCACGTTGATTTGTGTAAATGCGCATTTGAAAACGGCGACAACGACATCAATTATTATTTGGAAAATTGCAAATTTTACGAAAACGATGTAAATAATGACGTGGAAAGTGTCTCCTTCCAATATTAGACACTGTGAACGTAAGGAAAAAGTATTTATATCAAGATGAATATGTACTTTACTCTTTTTCACCGATAGTTATATTATTTGATTCTGAAAGAATTTGAATTCTCATTTCCTGAAGCTCATTTAAGCCAATACAAAGATTTGGAAATACAGTCACAGACACAATTAACCAGCTTCAAAAAAGGTGAATGATTTTTAAATACGTGTTACGTATCAGGGAAATCGCATTCGTATTAATTGCATTAAAAAAGGCGCACAATATGGGAAAAACAAAGCATGTTAAAAGCAGCGAGATGTATAGTGTTACGTGTACAATAGAAAGAAAAATTTTTTTTATATTCATAATAAATCAGTTCGAATTTTGACGGAGAAAAAAAGACTTGTACAAAACTATAAACAAATGATAAAATTTGCAGATATTTTTCGTACTTTCGTTTAATTTTTTTTTTTAAATTTAACCTCACCCAGCCTTGTTATTGGTCCCAGAGCATTTAATTAATATTTCGTAAATTTTCCGCCAAACATGAATTAAGACATTTTTTCCGAATCTGAATGAGAAGAAAATAGAAATTGCAAAAGCAATTTTTTCCTTTAAGTGCCTTGTTTGCTGTGATCAACTTTCTCCGTTACACATTCATTAGAGAATAATAAAGAGAATTACTTTATTATATTAGCATATAATGTGACCAAAATCCGTGATAGGGAAAAAACATACATAATTTTTAGTTGCGCTTTTTTCTTACATCATTCATCGAACATATTTTGATTGCAGTTCAAACTTTTACTCCTTTTATTACTGTATTAATTACCCGGGTTTAAGGCGGCTGCAGAGGAAATTTCCCGTCCATCATTTGGTAGAGACAGTTATGAGTTGTACGAATAGTGGGAACAGATAATGATGATTCGTGCAGGTTCAAATGATGCAAAAACCCGGATTGGAAATTCGATGGTGAAAAATAAGGATCGGTAGGTTAACGAAAAAAAAAAAAAAGGTCCGTTGTCCAGTCGCCTTTTGTCGCAGGTTAGTGCTGAATTTTCGGTGCACGTCTGCAGCACCGTTGAATGGCAGTGCGGTAAACAGCAAAAAAAAAAAAAAAAATTTCCCGAAGGCAATTTATAGCGCGTCCACTCCGAGCCGTCGTCCGTCTCCGGGGCAGTTAAACTTGACGTCAGATCAGTCGTGCACGAGCCGCGTTTGAAGGAAATCCAGAGGCCCGTCTGATGGTTGGAGCCCTTTTTTTTTTTTTTTTAAACGTTGCATCAGGGTTGTATCAGCGTTTTGCCAACCCCATGTTGTGAAACGTGTGACCCTTTCTTTATGTGCACGGTGACTTCACCTTGGCTTGTGTGACGCTCTGCTACCCCACATTCTCACGATCTGCTCTTTTACAGATGGCGAACTGCAAAACTTTTCTTCCGACAACCAAAGGATGGGCCTCCGCTGGGGGGTGATCCGGTTGCGAATTTGTCTTGTCGCTTGTCGGCAAACCGGATTCGCCGTTGTCCGCGGCAATTATCGGCAAGCTCATTAAGTGTGGTAATCGCCCCCTTAGCTTCTGCTTTGCCGGCTTTGATCGCTTGCTTGCCGGTAACAGTGCATGTGGAAACGTGGTCATTTTTCACGCATGGAAAGACCCGAAAGGATTGTGAACAATCAAAAAAAAAAAAATATTTTCTTCCTCATTTTTGGGATTAGTTTTGTTCCAATAATATTTTATTTTTTCGTGACAAAGGATTTGCATGTGAATAAGAAAACAAAATGGAGCATTGTACAACGTCTATTTATAAAATTTCATGTATAAATATCACACTTTGAATATGAAGACTAGAATTTGTATAAAAAAATTAATATTTTAATATAACCTTATTATAATTCGTTATTTTAGAATTAATAATACATAACTTTCGCTGTAAAATCATTTTTTGATGACAAATTTAAATGTACAGAATTAAATTTTGAATATTTACAAATTGAAAGGTTTCATATGTGCGTGTATTTATAAATTTATATACAGTATATACGAGGGCAAATTCCAAGTTTTTAATTTGAAACAATGAAGGATGTTGTGAATGAACGAGAATTATATGAATAATGCCATCGTCTGAGATCTAAATACGACTTTTTCGTGCTTGAGGCACTGACAGAGGTTACAAATAATTTTTGAGGCATGGCGCACGATGAAAACGATAAATGTGATTATCGAATTTTCGAAAGGACTTTCAGTATGAATAAATTGTACTTGTAAAATGTTTCCCCCGATACAAAAGGCCTCCTTCGGAATTGTAATATTGGATTCAGGTTTTAATAAGCAACTTCGGCACCCCACGGTCGATACGGTTTGACTTGACCACCCGTGTTATAACCCTGCTGCGAAAATCCGGCCTGGTAGGAATTGTGCGGCTGGTAATTGGTCTGCAGTCCGTTTTGAATTTGCCGCGAGCTTTCCCCGTGCTCGATTTGACGATTTGGACTCATGCTCTCGAGCGTTTGATGTCTAGACATTTGCTCGGCATCGCCCGTCTGAGTTGAAAGTCTACTGATAGGAGGTTGCATCGAATTGGTTGGCCTGTTCGTTACGGGTTGTGTGAGATGGGTGCTCGACGTCGGTGTCACGCTGGATACGTGGTGCGGCGTCAGGGGTTGGTGGTGCTGCGTCGATGCGACCTGCGAAGGGAGTTCCCGGTTTTTTTGTTATTGCCAATCTCAAACTTTCATCTTTCGCGTAACTGAAACGCCGGGACGTCGGTACGTACGTCGTATGTATTGGCTGCGGGATAATCGTGGATTGTGCTGTATGAGTTGTAGTTCCACGGCGTTGCCGCTTGCTTCGATGCCAGTTCCCGCTGTGCGGCGAAGCACTGCAAATGCGACATCAGCCTTAGTCTCAGCGGATCCTGGATGTCCATTCCTTCGACCGTCACGAGGTACCTTGCCACTTCGGCCGCGCACTCTCTGAAACCGATGCTGTGGTAATCCATCGCGAATTTGTGGGGATCGTACGTCAGGGCGTCCAAACCTGGGGATTTTTACAGAGATGAGTTAGAACTTCCACGAGAGTGTGGGTCCCGTGGGGGGGAGGAAATTTTCGACCGAGTCGCGACTCACCCTTGGAGTGCAACGCCTTGAGGTGGTCCACGGTCATCTGCAGAATTTCAGCCTTCTCCAATTTCGCCGAGCCCTGTTTTTCGAAGGCGGTCGGTACCAGTCTCCGAAGTTCGGACAGACTGGAATTTATTCGGTCTCTCCGCCTTTTCTCTATGATGCCTCTCCTTTTTTTCCTGGAGAATCCCATCTGACAGTCGTCATTGGGACTGGAACACCTTGGATCAATAAATAACTCTAGTTACACATTTTTCCCTTTTTTATAAATGTATTTGCCCGAGGTAAAGTACTTTTGCTCTTGCGGATTTTGAGGTTAGGTCGGAGATTTCCCACTGGGCCTTCTAGATCAAAAGCAATAAGTTGAGTTTCCGTACCTTTCGCAAATAATCTTGTATGAAAAGATTGTTTGCAGCTTCGGTTTTGAGTGCTCCTTTCATCGGTTTCGGATTTTCACCGGTATAGGATTACAAAAATCCGTCACTGGAGATTAAATCCGAGAGAAAATGTGTTGATACCTTACACGCAACGAAATAAGCCAACGAATATTTATTATCATACGGTGAAGAATTTTACTTGGCGTTCGTGTAAAAATAAGATTTGAATTGGCTTGAAGGCGTAGGGCATCGCATTTTTGCATGTTAGTCGCAAAATTATTTTTAAAAGTTTAATGTTATTGAGCTTTTATCTTGGTGATGATAAAATGATAGTGAAAGATGCCGTTAAAAAAATTCAACGCGCAAAGGCGTAGTCGTGCGTTACAGCCGTTAGATATAATATCGAACAAATTAAATGATTGGACCAGTTTTTTCCTGTATTATTGCTATTTATATGTACGATATCAAATTCATTACGTAATAAATTTCTTGCCCTTAAGGTTACAATTGAAGATGTATTTTTACGGAAGAAAGTCAAAGTGCTCACCTATCCTTCGAGGATTCTTCGCTGAAAACGTCGTCGCAGTCGTCGCTTTCGCTCATCTGCCTCTTGACCGGTCTCGAGGGTTGGTCATACCTCTGCACGGACGATCCCGAAGGAAGCACGGGAGGAGCCCAGGCGGCGGGATTGTTGACGTTGTATCCGCTGGAACTCCACAAATTATGCACCTCGGACATTTTCGTCTAATTACACGAACTTCCGCTCAAGCATACTCTTCACGCGCACCAACGTGTCGGTAATTAATTGGACGCATGTAAATGACGGGAGATATCGCGATTATTGCGGAATTCCGGAACCGATCAACAAGTGTTCGGCACACGTCTTAGCGCATGTCTTTCAGTTTCTTCGCGTCGCGCAGCGTATCTTCGGCGGCGGGTCGAACGTCTGCTCGGTGAATGAAGACGAACGTCCGGGCTATCGCACAACCACAGGCGTACACGCGGACCGCCACGCTCCGGCCGCCCGAATCCCGACCCTCATTCTTGTCTTAGGGGAAGGTTCTCTTATGAAACCTTTTCCCACTGTTTTCGGCGGCCGGCGAAACGTTTCGCATACCAAATATCGTGAGTTTAAACGCTTAGCTTATGGCGCTCCGAGCGGCGGTAGACGCCGCTCCGTATTTATTTTCCCATGGCTCGTCCGATTTTTATTCCGTCATGTTAATCTTATGGACGGAGCGGAAGCTTTTATGTTTCCTGCACTGGTTCCCCCGTTTCGTTTTTAAATATAAATTTCTGGGTTACTCATGCTTAACTTCCGAGTTGACCAATGCGGAATTACCCCGGGCGGCAGTGCAAGAAAGGTTCATGTAATGACGAAGAACCGGAGGGTCTGGCATCTGCCTCTGCACGGTTGTTTCCGGCGTTAACCTGCGCACGAAGATTAAGTTTCTTACGATAGCGTAAATATTTTGTTTCATCCCCTCCCCTCACCCGGGGGTCGCGACCCGAGGTGACTTACAATTTGAATTTCGACCCTTAAGAAAAAGCTGCGCTTACCCTTCCCTGATGGAAAGTTATCCCGTTGCAGAACGCACGGGAGACCGTCGCTCGTGTCCAAGTGGCTCGCCAAAAAGGGCGTCAAGATTCAAAACGTGAATCGATGTCCATTATGTTTTTATTATAAATTTGTGCTTCGGAATGAATAAAGTTGGTATCCGGAACGGGATTGATGGGATTCCGGTGTGGTAGTTTCGTTCGGTTGGCCCCGATTTTCGACTTGTAAAACTGAACTCTGAATTTGAATGGGGAAGTCGCTATTGGTGCTATGGATGCTGGCAGTTTTTTCATCTTTCTTGTGAGTTAATAAAAATTATGCAATCGTACAACAAGCAGTTTAATTCCAGGATTCACTCTGATGAAAAATTATATAAAATTGAAGATTTTCACTTTGCGATATATAGCATTGAGCTGTTACGCGAATCTTAGCTTAAAAATTATTAATTCCATTACTTTGTTGTTAAGCTTTCACGTTTGGCATCTTTTGTCTTTTTCTTTCAAAGCACGTATTAATAAGTTTTAATTAATTTTCTTTTTCAGATTCGTAGCTGACGGTTTTGGCCGCTGTTTTGGATCTCTGGCTAATAAATTTAGGTTCCAGTGCTGAAATGCTCTCGTTCTAGACGGTGCGGTGGTCGCGAGCCACGAGTGCGGGTCGCGGTTCCACTTCGTTTTTTTCGTGAAACCACCCCTTAGCTCTCGAGTGTCTGGTAAGAAGTGTTTGGGAAGAATTAACTTTTTATTGCATCTTGAATGGGGAACGCAAAGCGGCGAAATGGGAAACCGCATCTTAGGCGCCGCGACATGTCGCCGGGCCTCACCCCGAACGGGAGGGGGGATGATCAGATGTGTCATCGTTGCACTAACCTGTTTTACGACCCTTTTTTTACACAGTTTGTGATCCAGTTTTAGTTCCTGTTCCCACAATCCACCCTCGTATGGTAGTGCAATTTACCACGTCGATACTGTGCCTACTTAAGAATCCTTAGACTTTTATCTGACGATGATGGAGCGCCGTTAAAACAAGTCAAGTCCTCTGCATCGATTTTCGAAAGGCTTTTTTCTGCTTTTCCGAATTTTTTTACAGAATTTCAAATTCGCTGTCTGTTTTCTTTCTTAAACCAGTCAATGTTTACGCTTGTTCATTGGAGCGCAACGGAGTGCGATTGCGTCCAACCCATTTGATCGAAATGATTTATGCTATTTAAAAATAAATAAATAAATAAAGGTGTTACCCCTTGCTGCATCGGCTTAATTTATTTCACTGTGCTCAAGAACTAAATGCTATGGCGATTCATTTCAGGCTGTTGCCAAAACCCCCTGTTAATTTAAAAGTCTCCCAATGAGGATTTAGAAGGGACTTTATAATGGTAAGTCTTATGGCATCAGCTTCCGAAACTGCGTTATTTTGCTTTTATTGCCCGTTATCGTGATATTCACGGCTGTACATGCCTTTTGATGTATTTGATGTAATAAATTCTTCTTCTTCTTTCGTTTTAAGATAAGGATGTAGTTGATTTTGTTTTTGAACCGATTTATCTAGTCGCTTTTGCTATGTCTCCAACTACTTTGGTGACATATTGTCTGTGATCGATGTATTGTCTTTTGGTGTTCTTCGGTGAAAATTTTACACTCAGGTTCTTCGATTTTATTCTGCGACAGAAGAAAAAAAAGAAAGGTAAACGACTTTATACATAGTAAATTGCAAGGCTTATTGTTATCCGGCTCAAACGTAAAATAAAACTGTATTCCTTGACAGGAAGGTATTTTTTTTTCTTTTAAAATGTGCTTTATTAAACCAGTCAACTGAATGGATTTTTCCAATCCCCAGCACCCCTATCTTTTGCATACTATAGATTCCGACAATGGGCGAATACCTTTTGGTGTTTTTATTATGTGGTGTTTAGATTTTAAAACTAATTGCAACATAAGGTTCAGTCCTGTTTGGGGCACAATAAATATGAGCAGAAATTCATCATCAAAGCGAGCATATCTGTGATTCTCCTCCTATGAATTTTGGTGCACATCAGTAAAATAATTTTTATATGACATTCCGAATACGTATAAAAAGAAAATCTACCTGTGTCGCAGTGTGTCGTGGGCTTGGGTCGGGATTCTGTCGCATAAATATCAACGTTAGACTTCCTAAAAAATTTTGATTGGACGAGGGAGTTACTTAAATTATCATACATTCGATTACATTAATTACCTTGGGGAATTAAATAAAGTATAATTTTTTCCTTGTACACTTTTTGCAGCTGCAAAAATTTAACAATTTCGGAAATCCTGTGGTTATACATCCCGAGCTTCGCTTTGTTGTTGTTACTGCTTTCCGTTCGCGATGTTATTGATCGTAATAAAGTGTTGAGGATATCGGATAAAGGACAACGTTTTGCACAATCACGAAATTGCTACAATTATAAATAATTTAGATAATGCTGCAAAGATTGAATTCATTCTTTATTTTTATTTATTCTTTTTTTTTTTTTACGCAGCAATTTTTTTCCCAAATAATAACCCTTATTCGCTGTCAGTTAACAATTTTATTGATTTTGGTTGAAAAATATTCCAATTGAGAAAAAGAACAATGGTCATATGCTCGAGAGTGTGCCCCAAACGCGCCAAGGGATGAGTGGCACACGTCTCTCGTGAGACTGCCCTTCGTATCTCTTTCCCACAGTAACTGAATTATCAGTTCTGCATGCAGCACATTGAGAGAGGGCGAATTGAAACTCGTCTACGCCCCTTTCTCTTCCTACCATTTTTCATTAATTTCGGGGCTTTATCCTTCGCTCGGCTTTCATCCTTACTAATTGCATATTCTCTTTCGAAATATTAAAAAGGAAAAAAATTAATGCCAAAAATCGTGAAGCGGCTAAATGGGTACCTTCATTCCATTCGGTTTGCATAACACTTTCAAACGACAGCAAATACTAACGGAGTTGCCGACCGAAAAAAAAAAAAGGAAAAAAAAATTCAGTTTTTATATTTATTTGCATATAATTATGTAAATATCTGAATTTATTTATTTCTCCCGAAAAGAAAATAAAAAAAAAAAGCGCCAGCTTTTATTTTAATGTACGCTCTTTGTAAATGAACAAGCGTTTAATGGGAATTGCTTGATGACCATTATTTTCACGTTTACCGTAAGTTTTTCTTCGCGTTGAATGAATGTTCTCTCATGTACAGCTATAAAAACCTGAAATTACCTTCTTTTTTTTTCACAAAATGAGAATGATTTTTACGTTTTATGGTTTTATAACGCATTCTCCAACGCATCGATGTACATGCACAGCGTAATTAAGGAGGGAGACATTGTCGGGGAAACGAAGCGGGGAGTGCTGTTGGCGAAAGCGAAATTGAAAAAGGCCTCGTTCGCATGCCTCCAATTTTCGATTTCAGTCTGACCCAGAAATACAAAAACTTCAGTGCGCCCCGCTCTGCGGCACTCGGGAAACGGTAAAAAGTGTCGATTTTGTACTATTTTTCATTTTTCGTTGTACATGTTATTTAGTATGATTTTCGGTATGAGACACACTTTACCGCTGCTGCTCCTTCTGCTGCTTTCACAAATATACCGGTAAATATTTTTTATATTGATCGATTAATTTCGATTTTTACCTCATTCGCTTTTCGCTCTCCTGCTGTCCATTCTTTATCCTCGCTTTTATTTCTCCTCCGGGTTCATATAAACGGCGCCAGTAGTCCTGACGTCGATATCTAAAAACGTCTTCTCATTCAGAAAAGAACCTTTCTTGTGCGGAGCGAATTTCCCTTCTTTTCATCCTTTCTCGCTTTTCCAAATCCGACGTGGTAAAAAGTTGAAAAGTTTAAAATAAATATAGAAAAACTCCGGTCGTCGATCTTTCCACTGTTTAGAGGTAATTTTTATTTCTTTTTTAAAATACAGTTTATACAGAAAATTCAAATTTTATTCGTTAAAAAGTTCAATATTTCACTCTTTTTCTTAAGCAGTAAATATTTGTAGAGAAAAAAAAGGTATTCTTGTTTGTTTTATGTTTTAGGTTAAAAACTTTAAAAATAAAATTTCGTTTTGTCTGAGATTTTTATATTTATAATTTTAATAATTTCATAAAATTATAAAATTATTTTCATCTAGTCCTTTTAAGTTTATTTATTCAGTGACGGAATAAAAATAAATATAATTCGCATTTTGCTAATTAATTCCATTGAAATATTATGAATAAATTTAATTTTTTGAAAATGCTTCCTTTAAAATAATCAGTAATAGGGCGATTGTATTAATTAGTAGTCAGTAATAATTTTCAGTAATAATAATAAGAAGAAGTAGAAGAAGAAAAAGAATTTAATTATAATTATTTGTAAGTGTAACATTTTTTTTTCTTTACAGCCATGATTTCTCATAAAAATTTTCCTCTTTTTCTATGATTTCAGTTACAAGGTGCTCAATAAAAAAGGCATGAGAAATTTGTATGCGAGTCAATAATTGAAAAATGGAAGCAATAAAAATTTATGGGAAAAAAATTTTATCAAATAATTGATTTTTTAATGTACAATGGTTAAGAAAAAAATGACAATTCCGAAGGTAAAAAATCCTACTGCCTCTTACTTTCTGATTGATTTTCTCATTTGCTCACATAATGATGATGATAATAATAATAATAATAATAATAATAATAATAATAATAATAATTATGATGATGATGTACATTTTAATTTCAGGTTAGGTTTGGTGAAGTTTGCGTTAGCGACGGAAAGTGCAAACCTCAGCCAATGAGATTATATTTAAGTACAGAATTATTGAAACTTCAGAAGGAACAAGTTGACAATTATATGAAGATACCACCAGTTGATTCAAGGGTAATGAACTATTATCGAACGTATTTAGTGCCTTCTTTACAAAAAGATTAAGTGCCGAAATGAAATTTTGCAGAAAGAAGAAGTTAATTTTAAAGTAGGGTATGATTTTTTTATGTATGATAGACTATGGGAAAACGTAAATCTCTTCCTAATCACTGGTTGAAATTGCCTTCTTTGAAGATTCTCTCATCTTTATTGACATCACTTTTTTTGTCAATTAAATCCATCCATATTAAATTTTTAATGATAATTTACAATCAAATTTAATTGCTGTATTAAAGAATTCTTAATACGTATTTCAGGAGCGAATAGTTAAGGTGAAACGTAGGAAAGACACTGGATTAGGTATAAGCATTAAAGGAGGAGCCGAGCATAAATTGCCAGTGTTGATCTCAAAAATCTACCCGAAACAAGCTGCCGACGAAACTGGACAGTTATTCGTTGGCGATGCAATAATTAAAGGTATCTGCAGATTGGAATGATTTGTACCAAATTTTAAGAGTACTCCTGCAGAATGTAGTAAAATATGGATTAATACTTTTAGTTAACAACGAACTGCTGACTTTATGTCCACACGATGAAGCTCTTAAGATTTTAATGAACGCTGGAGACGTGGTAACATTAACCGTTAAATATTACCGAGCAGCAACACCTTTTCTGCAACAGACAGGTTCGTTTTCATTATTAA
This sequence comes from Ricinus marginatus, assembly GCA_028565995.1. Taxonomy (NCBI): domain Eukaryota; kingdom Metazoa; phylum Arthropoda; class Insecta; order Psocodea; family Ricinidae; genus Ricinus; species Ricinus marginatus. The sequence goes on from JAOWBB010013502.1 coordinate 49,131, forward strand.
AGTAAAAAATTTTCGCAATGCAAAACTTTTAGAAAAATGAAATATATATTAAACAGAAGTATGTGAGGTACAAAGAATGCAGAACGGAAAATGCTTTTTATTTAATTTATTTTAACTAATTATTCTCAGGTAGCAAAGAAAATCATTTATCCCATATAGAAGACATGCAAATAGAAGAATATGCAGAAAATATGGAAATTAAAGATAACTCTAAATATGTAGATGTTGTCACTGTACCTTTGATGATGGCTTACGTTACAAGATATATTTTTGGTACTGACAAATTGAGGCCCAACGCCTTTGAAGTCAGAGGACTCAATGGCGCTTCTACAGGAATAATTCACTGCAGCGATTCGGCAATTTTGTCAAAATGGTTGAAATATCTCACGGATAACATAATTGGCCTTATTCATCTTCAGGTGAATTGCCATATACATTTATACTTTAGCGGAGAGACATTAGGATAGGTAATAGATATTTGTACGCACTTGTTTATATCCATCATAAATAATTATTAATATTATATAGCATTGTTGCTCGTTTTTTTATTCACTTTTTAGAAAACTTTTTAGTTATTTAGTTGAGTTCGTATATACTTTTTCATTAGATACAGAGTTGTATTTGTATATTTATATTTAGACGTTGGATTATTTATTTTTTTTACAAGTATTTGAAAGTTTGAAGTAAGTTTTTTCTGTATCAATTTGTAAGGCTGTGAAAAGATTCTAACCATTTTCTTGCCGTTGAAAGTTAGAATTCTGCAGCATTTACTATTAAATCTTACATATATAAATTATTATTAGTCATTCATTTGAAACTTGTTTTATTTCGTAAGTCTCTTATGCTAAAACATTTTTTATACTTTTTAAGTAATTTGTATCTTGTTATCATAAGTAAATTTGATAATTTATCCCACTATAAAATGCAAAAATTATATCTGAAATTGTTGCATTATATTTTGATACCATCTTAGAATCTGAAATCTTTCGTCCACTTAAAATTAATTCAAACTTCGTATAATCAAAGAAAGAGAATCAAAATAAATTATTGTGCAACTTTTCTTTCATGATATTTATATATATAAAAATTTAGTGTCTTTTCCTTAATACTCAATGTTTTCTTAATTACAAACTAAAATGTTAAAAAGCGGAGAAATTTTTAAAAATATTTTTTTGGCATTTATATCTTCCTTTTTTCGTTTTGTTTTCAGATGAAATTATACAACAGAAATTTTCCATATACCGAAAGAATAGAATACATGGGTTGGGTCAACGAAGGAATAGAAACTAATTCGCTGCCTTGGCAAAAATACAAACCGAGATTTTTGACGTTAAAAGGGAGCGACATTTTACTTTTCGATTCACCCCCGGTAATTTAAGATAAATTTTGTACTCAGTTAAAAATTATTTGCAACCATTGAAATGGGTCTTTCCGGCATCTTGGATTCGAAGTGAACATTTTTGGTCCAAAGCCTCCGCCTTGATTAAGAACTGTTTTTGATTTTTCATTTCTGAAAATTTTATTTCCAGCTTAACGTCGTTGACTGGCTCCAGTGCAAACTTATATTTAAAGTTTATCAGACCATGTTCAGAGTTTTGAGGGACTCGGAACACAGGGACGAGAGGCAGCACTGCTTCATTATTCAGACCTGTGGGCAAGATTCAAGATATTTATCCGTTGAAACAAGGCAGGAGCTGTTGCGGATTGAGACTGCATGGCATGCAGCTGTTTGCTCGTGCATTTCTAAAATAGGAGTAAGTGAACTATTTTGAAATTTGAAAAATTTTAATAGTTCACTCTAAGAATACCGATCAATAATTTCGGTTGCTTTGGTTTTTTCATTATATTTCCCATTTCCGTTTTAAGTAACATTGCAATGTAGTTACGAAAGCAGAATCTTAAAAGCAATCTTTGGAATTAAAAAAGGGGACTTTTTAAATTTTTATTTTTACAAAAGAAACTTCATCTTAACTGATAAATGAATTTTTTTCATTATGCAAAGGTCAAAAAATTGATGATTTATAATTTTTAAAGGTTTTAAATACTAAAACTGATTTCTCTTAAACAAAAATAAACATTTTGAAGTTCAGGATTCAGGCAATAATTATTGCCATTTGAAGCTTGCTTAAGTAACTTCAAGTTTTCCCTTGAAATTTATTAGTATAAATAATCAAATTTCAATATCATTCGATCAATATGGTATAAAAATTGAGCATAACAGAAAAACAGTTAAATAAATCGAGGAGCCTTGAGTTTTATTCGTATAAGACATTACAAATGTGACTATTTAGAAGCAGATCATTTCATGCTCGAAGCTCGTGCACGTCAATGAATTGCTTGACCATTTTACTCTACATTAACAATAGATTTAACTTAAAAACCTTTGATTTTCCTCAGTTTTGCAAGAAAAGATATAACATAATTTCTTCTTAAATTTTTTTAACTTTAGCACAAAACTTTCATCGTGAAATGGTGCGGAAGGCAATGCGGTTTGATGCTCGATTGGAATCATGGATTCATACTTCGCGATCTCGATAAAAAGACCATTCTTTGGAGCTACAGGTTTTCGCAGTTAAAAGGAAGTTCCGATGACGGAAATTGCCGTTTAAAGCTTCATTTTCAAGAAATGGATACGAAAATTATTGAAACGAAGGTTCCCTGATCAGTCTTTTCTGAATTACAAATAAATTGTATTCTATTTGCATTTTGCATGATAATTTAAGATGTTTTTTTTTTATTGCAGGAAGTGGAATGTGCCTCTCTGCAGAACGTACTTTTTTGTATGCATGCATTCCTAATGGCGAAAATTGCTTCTGTAGATCCCGCCTTTCTCAGTTATACACTTAATTTATAACCGGTTATTGAAGGTTGAATAACAAGGAGAAAATTTTGGAGAAATTCTGCACCATTTTATAATTTTTTTTTAGATCGAATGCTTTCTTTGTAAATCGGTATTGCAACTTTATAATGTTTTACAATAATCTCCAAGTCCGTTAACCGTTATTTGAAAAATTCAATTATAAAAATCTTTCTCGAGATGCACAAATGAAATCAAACAACGAGTGCACACGTCAAACGCATTCAAAATTTGTAATTGATTTACAAATTAACAACAGCAGAATTAGGCAAAAGGAGCGATGCATGCCTGATAATTTTATTCAACAAATTGAAAAGTCATTCTTGAAAAAAAGTTATCGTTATTAGAAATTCGAAAATCGCAGAACAAAAAAAAATAAAATAAAAAAATTCACCTTCGAAGTCAACTTCGAGTTCATTAATTGGTGTAGAATTAAGACTTTTTCGAATTTTAATTTCGCATGTCGAAGCTTGAAAAATTGTTTAGTTTTTTTAAAATTCATTTTATTAAAATTGGACGGTTCAGCAGAAGTTAAGGCGGAGTTACGGCTGAGAAGAGGAAGTTGGGATTCGGCATTTGTGGGTTTCGAGTGGGCACACAACTGTATTAAGCGTGTGGCAGGCGTCCTTTCGCACCTTTCTTTTCGAATGAATTTTTGCTTGGGGAAAAGTCTTCCAAATCCAGTTTGAGCGTAAAATCACTGGCCTCTGCCAATGTGATTATTAGAAGCATCTGCATTCGTCCAGCGAGCTCTCACACCCATGCACACGATGAAAATGACATGAGAACTGGATTATCGCTCAAGATTTGTGCAATTTTATTCAGCTTCATTCAGCGAATACTTACGCCTCGGATCCCATATTGTATTTTACAAGCGCCTGGGCTGTATCGTAAAATGAGATTGCACGAACTTTGGTTATAAATATATTCGGTTACCGTATACTTCAGAAGTTTGCTCCAGTAACGTCGTTCGTGTCTTATTTAGTTCTTTTGTAATGGTCCTCTTGGTCATCCCCAAGAACAAGTTGTCTCATAAGTTGTCTCGAAGGAGTTCGAGATGTCGATAAGGGAAGTTCCGATTTTGTACTGAGGAAGGAATCGTCTTCCACTGTGATCGCGATTCTTTGCACATGCGGAGTACTCTGCTGATAGTTTCGATTCAATCCCTGCTTTCAGAAATATTAACTCGTTTTGTGCTTCAAAACGTTTAAATAAAAATGAGATTCGAAGCAATTCACGTGCAGGGTTCACTCGAGGTAATTCTCTTTCTTAGCAAATCCTATTCAAGAGATAGATTTTTTAGGTGCAGAATAATCGGATTTATAAAGATGCTGAATAAAGTTTTTGTTTCGTTAATTGGCTTTTAGGAGTTTCAATGGATACATAAAAAGTCTTAATTCTGCAACAAGTGGTTTTGGTTTTGGTCCTTTCAGTTTTTTGCGCGGCGATTTACCATTGTGCAGTGGGACAAATTTTTAGTCGCGGCAGGAGGTTCCGTGACCAATTATCGCCACATTTTGCCGATTGTTTAAAGGAAACGTTAAACATAACATCAAGTATTTCCTTACAAAATGCGCAGCTAAAAACACACCACCAAACTACAAAAAACACACACCAAACGTTTCGTGATTTTTTTTTTTTTTTAATTTAAAATTTCGAACCTTCATTTGCAATTCGTTTTTATTCGCCTACACGGCGCGTGTGCACAAGTCATACGCCCCGGAATGTGATTTTTTAGTTTGATGCATGCACTCGTTAAAAGCAATTATCCCATTAGTGTAAAAATTAAGTTTAACTTAAGAGCGTTGTAAATGATAGGAAATGTTAGTGCAAAAACCACGTTATATTTAAGTTTTCGATGTTGTCAACCGTTGCACGCATACGGTGCGCTCATTGCCTTTGGACTTGCGGTAATGGACCCGATGTTTCTCAGACGTACAGAATTCAACCCCAGTAGGTTACTGAATGACGAATGACAGAACTAATGAGCTTCCCTATACTCACTAACGACATGACGCTGTCTAGTTGAGCAAAGCCAGATAATTAACATTGCCGCTTTATATATAATTTACATGTAATTTTAAAAATACGGTACAATCCTTGAAATGCCTACATTAGATTTAAAAATCTAAATCGCCAAAATAATGTTATTTTATGGTTTTTTTTAATTTTATGTTTATCATTGATAGTTAACTGTTTTAAACGAATTGTTTTATGTCGAAGGATGAAGATTTTGTAGGAAAAAAATTTTTCTGTTTCTTTTAGATCGCGAGCGATTAATGAGGAAAGCGGCTAAAGTTTTTCTTTACTTAACAATTTTATTATCTAAAGCATTTTAAGTTACTTTTGACTATTGTGACAAGATTCGGATATTATCTGTGATTTTTAAAGTACAAAAATACTCAAATTTATAATTTAGCTTTACGTTTGGACGTACGCTTCCCTTTTTTTTTTTTTTTGAATCGTTCAGAGTGAAAATTGGTTTTGAAGCTAATAATGATGAGAAAGACTGAAAATTCGGTGTAAACTGTATACTAGTGTTAACATGCTAAAAAAAATAAATAGTCAGCCGAATCCCTTAACCCATCCGAACCGATTTTCTTCCCGCGGGACTTTTCCCGCCGCAGAGTTTGCTTTCCTCCTCTTGTATCTCAGCAATCTTGGGCTGAGGGCCTCTGTCCGGAGGCCTTTCCCGGCATCCGAAAACTCCTTTCGATTTTCATCTCGGGCAGGCATGATTTGCCCGGGATTTTTCACCAGGTTGACACACCCTCGTTGACTGGGTCTGGAAAATCAGGGTTGGCCCCGCTGTTTGCCCGCAAATCGTTTGTTAAATGAGACGGGTTGAATGTCGGCGCACGCTTTGCGCGTCGCACGTTCGCGTGCGTTACCTTCGTGCGTGCACGCATGCCGCACGGTATGGTAAGAACACTGGGAGGATTGTTCACACGGACAAGTTGCACGACTGTGAAATCCACCCGAAATGTGGAAGCGCCGCAGCGAAACCGACACACTGGTGCGACTTCTGAATTTTCCCGGGCCAGTTATGAATGATTAAATACGTGCAGCAGAATTGTTTTTATGTTAACATTTAGAAAAGCTATTAGTCAACACTTTCGCAATATTTAGCGTTGTACAAGCAACAATGAAAATGGTAGAGTAGGTCGTAGGGGCGAACGTTATCTCGGGCACCGTTTTTTGTCAACGAACTTTTACATTTAGAACGCGTTGAGAAATTGTTTTTTTGCCATTGTAATAAAACATTCATTTTCCCATTTATTGTGCGCTCACCTTGCGCAACCTGTTTTTTGCGCATACCGTACGATGAAGTTTCCACGTTCCGTGGTCCTACCGATGCGTCGTTCCAGTATCCACATCCGCATTCCTCTCGGTGGTATTTTTTTCCTTACTTTTGCCCTTATGAAATTCCCAAATCCAACACGGGGTACACCAACACGTCACAATGCCTTAGATATTATAAGATATTGTTTTTATTTTTGAAAATACGGATGTCGAATGCTTAAAATTTTTTTATTTGTAAACGAGGTATCGAAAGAAAATTACTTTTTTTAGTTATTAGTTGTTTATCACGGAAATGTACGAAAAAATCTTCTGTATTTTTTTTTTTTTCTTAAAATAGAGGTATACAAATAGTTGTAGCTGTTATGGTAAAAATATTGCTCAAAAGCCCATGTTGAGTTTTAAATTTATGTGATAACGTTTAGATATATCGACTGTTGAAATGAATGACCATGTTTATTGTTATGATTAAAGCTTAGCCTTAAAAATTATCTTAAGATTCTCTCACAGATGCGGTCCTTTTGTACAGTCAGAGATTAAGTTACGTGTCCTGCGTATGTGGATGTAGTAAGAGCTTGCCCACTTCAGCGCCCCGACTCAAGATTGTATTTAATACGTTTATGTGAAAAATAGATATAAAAAAATTTTTTTTTTGTTCAATAAATTATTGTTCATCCGAGGCATTTGGTTATTGCCATTGTCTGCGTTACGTGCAAAAGTCGCGGAGCATTCCACTCGGGCGGGGGGGGGGGGGGGGCGTCACCGCCCGT